>JAOTQG010120848.1:0-10716 GCA_025631175.1 Iris virginica | reverse complement strand
CCACCATCACCACCACCCCACCATCACGCTGCCACCCTCATCAGATCTGTGATTAGAGCACAGATCGAAGAGAGAGAGAGCACAAATAGAGAGAGAGAGAGAGAGATACTTCTGCTCTTCAGGATTATCGAAGCCAGAGCTGGGATCGGAGAAATCTACAGGCACAACGGTGTGGTCGGAGCTGTAAAGGTCCTTGCTAGTAACATCCAGAGTCTGATCATTAATACACTTAGCTCTCAAATGGAACTCGACGGAGCAGAACTCGCACTGGCCGTCACCGTCGCAGGCGTCGCAATCACGTGAGAAGCGCATGCTCATGGCACGTTCGCTGGTGAGAGGGATGAGACCGAGGCGGTGAGCAATGAACTCGTCGTTGAGGACGGACGAATTGACCTCGATTTCCACCAGGTCAATGGCGACGGTGGGGACCTCAGCAATCATGACGCGCGCGCCGGAGCGCGTTGGCAATGCTGACGTCGGTGTCTCGGAGCTCGAATTTGGCGTAGTCCTCCTTGAGTTCCCTGATTTTCACCTTCGGAAATCTCTGGTACGATGCTCCTTCCATTTTCGCCCTCTCGCACTTTCTCTCTCTCTCTAGAACTGGAACGGAGGAAATATTAAACCCTGCTGCTGCAACATCTGCGAACTGCGTTTAAACTTTAAACCTTTCTCTCAACTCAGCTCCGGATTCCGAAGGTGGTTGCAGGTTTCTATGAGAGAGGAGGATGGGTAGAAGTGCAGGTGGTGGGTGGTTAATTTGGGTGAGAAGGGTAAATTAGTCTTTTCCTTCTTTTCCCCCAAAAGTTGTGTCCATGTAGGATCCACGTAGGAGCCAGGTAGATCAAATTGAGTCAAATTGGGTGAAATGGTATAATTGGAAAAATTGAAATAGTTCAGTGTCAAATTAAAGCAAATTTTAGGTGAGTGGCAACATTGGCACCAGGGTCAAACGTCAGTGGCATAATGGGTAATTAAGCCTTTATAAAAGTTTACTTGTTCTTATGAATTAATGAGTTATTATTGATAGTTCACTTATTTTCTTAGATTGATTGAAATTTAGAATCTAAACATAAGAAAGGCATGTTAAATGCTACTTCCATCCCACTTCAAGAGTTACACTTTTTGAGTTGTCCCACTTAAAAAATTACAATACCCATTTAAGCCATTCCATTTGACAAGATTACCACTCCCCCTCTCTTTTCGCGAAGAATAAATGTGGGACTCACATGAAGAGGCATCAAGGATAATTTATATGTTTTTAACCCCTTTCCTAATTTTTATGTCTAGTCAAAGTGTAAGAAGTGGGACGGGGGAGTAGTTATTTGATACTGTCTTCAGGAGTAGTACCTTCTCTCTGTTTCTTTTTTTTTTTCCTTTGATAAAAGAAATTATAGAAGAATATACAAACGGAACGAGAACAAGATATCTTCCTTGATGACAAGGAGAAAAAAAAAAGGACTAATAAAACAATGAAAGAAAATATAAAAACTAGAATGTCAAACAACTGCTATCCTCTAGAGCAGCAAAGCCTTCCAATCTCTACATATATCCAACACAAGAATACCCCTCAGTCTCCCAATGCAGAATACCATAGATGATCATAATGTGATTAAGGATGCCGCTATGCGATGAAGAAAGAAATGATCGTCAGATTTAATTTGACCACCACATATGACACACACGTCAGGTGACAAGGCTAACGCCACTGTGCAAGATCATTTGTCTTCGAATGAAATTGACCAACAGGAAATGCAAGGCGAACGAGACTGTATTTCCTGACATTCCACTGTCAACCTATTTTCATTTTGTAAAAATAACGAAAGCTTTAAATAAATTTGGTAGATAATTCTAATTTCATTCAGCAAACAATACAAGCATACTAAAATCCCTGAATTTGTGTGTCCAAGCGTAGTAGACATGTCAGCATGGCGGTTTGAAGTACTTTCCTGTCGTCATCATTTATTTCCAGTTGGTTTGTCTAATTGCTCAAGTTAAATTGCATCAAGGACCAAATATTAAGAGACCTCATATAATATCAACAACTTTATATACTTTTAGAAACATTTACATATGTTTGTAGTACGAGGTCGTCATGACAGTTTAAGCTTATGGATTGTGAGTGAAGGAGAGGGAGATGAAGAATCACAGAAGCTTCATAATCCTATTACTGGGATTTCTACTTAACCCCATTAACCTTGAATACAGGCTCAGAAATCACTCAGCCATCAGATTTAAACTGAAAAAATGAACTTGTATACTTGATTAAATGAACCCAAAGAAGCTACTCTTACTGGCACCCAAAGTAATTTGCATCATGTAGAAAAGTAGAAGAACAGTAGAAACTTACAGTTGCTCGGGTAATGCCAGGAAGACAGTAATCAGCATGTGGTGTAATAACACGGCCTTTCTTCACTAAGAACTGCATCATGAGAAGAAATATAATGTTCAATTTGGGAATTTCCTGAGACATCCTCAAGGACAGGATTCTGCAAAATTTAAGAGAGAAATGCTAGATGGCCATTGAATGGTTTACAGCTAGGTAGGGACTCAGAAAATTGACTAGCGCGTCGACAGATACCAACGTTATACTCAACCCACCCTTTAGTTTGCCGGGAGGACAGGGAAATAGAACATTACATTAATAACTCAGGGCAATAGAACATTACATTAATAACTCAGGGCAATAGAACATTACACTAATAACCTTCTTCACAGCTTCAAGTGAAGAAGAATATAAGTATCATAATTAACTACAGTTTCCAATAACGCATGTGACCCATTGATAATTATTAAAAAAAGGAGAAAATATCTTACAATGTTTGTAGCATTTGTTTCAGATACATAACCATCCTTGTCAAGCATGATGGCATCGTCAGCATTTGCATTATTTCCTTCTATCTGCATCACCTCAATGATAACAGTTAAAAAACACTATAGAGCATAAGAGAGACAAATCACTGGTACTGTAGTAGTGCCAATGAAATAGTATGGGATTCTACTACATCAGTCTATGGGAAGAGCTAAAAATGGCGTTATCAGATTCGTGATAGTACAAAAAAATGTTACTATCCTGCATAATATCAAATTGATGTTATGAGACAAGCAATAGAACGAGCTAGATCAGATAATAAGTGGCACTAGATTACACAGGAAGAACAAACTCAAGATCAAACCCTAATCTAGCATAATAGCATAAGCATTGTAAACCCAAATACCAAAACCATTCTTTTAGGTGACAATTTAAAGTACGGTTTGTTTTTTAATATATATAAAAGACGAACATCATCGATAAAGAAAGAGATTACAAAGAAATCGGACAAGATGTCCACCAAAAAACCATCAAAGCAATAAAGGCAAAAACACACAAATTACTGTATAGCAGCGTTCCGATCTCTAGACAAATCTCCCAAAGACAGAGTCTGGAAAGCGCCAAACCTCCTAGAGAACGAGAAGCTTCCACCGTGATCAGCTCCCACAAAAGCGAGCGCGATAGTTCTCGATTTCTGAAAAACCAAGAAATCCTATCAATCCAAATGTTCCACAATAGGCTGAACACCGCACATCTCCACAGCAAAGAAGCATTCCTCGATCGACCAAAGCCCACATGTCTAATCGTATAGAAATCCTCCACACTGCGAGGCATGAGGCAGATCTCGCCTTACGCACAACCATATGTTGCATTTTCTATCTAAGCTTCAGAAGTTTTCTCCATGTCCACGAGCAATCACTATTCACTAGGGACTTCCATTGACCAAAAGTTTCTATTCTTGATCAAAAAGTCAAATCTCGGTACTTAAGAACAAAAGGGAATGGAGCAGAGAGAAACAAAGGTCATTGGTTGATTTCAAGTAGGAGAAAATATCGAAGTTTGTGTGGCCACCACAATCTGTAATTTCTGGAGGGGGTGGAATGAAAGGGCTTTTATCGAGTAGTAGCAATGAGGAGGTGATCATGAAGCAGATTTCTCAGGAAGGAGCTTGGAGGAAAGCTAAATGAAGCTGTAAAGTTAATTTGTTAAGAATAGGGGTGGTAGTTTAATGTACTTCTAAAGTGTTTTAATGTTTCCTTATTTTCCTAGGAATGCCCTTGAGTAGGTGTAGTTCTAGTCTTATGCAGATCAAACACCAACATGCAGGGGAAAAAAAGGATTTGATTGTCATGCACTCTACTGCGCAGGTATTAAATGAAGTAAAGTATCATTCACTTCGCTAATAGAATACAAAATAGATTTAATAGATAAAAGATCACATCAAGTCTAGACTTCGTGAATAGAGGAGTACCTTTGCAAGTATGTTGTTCAGGAGGTTGTTGTGATGAATTTTGGAATCCAAATTCTGGCAAAGCAAGAAAGAAAGATTCAAGATATTATTGTCCTTAAAAGTAAGAGTGGATCAATATACAAGGCTTTATTAATTAAAAGTTATCCTGTATTAATGCAGTTCCATCAATTGAACTTTCAGATACATGTCTCTTCAGTTCAATAAACAAAAGCTGACAAATAGTGCCCTTTATACTCAAAGTGACATTCCAAATAAGCCTAGCAGAGCTACAAATTTCACCTGAATCTAAAGCTCGTATTGGGAAAGAATCTTTGGACTTCACTAATGTTCCCGTTAGCAATGACCCTTTTATTTTCTTCCCAAAATGCCACATTTTTATGTTTCTTTAATCTCTTTGGAGGACAAAAGTGTCAAAACGTGTAGTGGGAATGTGCTTTTAACTCCCTCAATCTCACGTTACGAGGGACACTTTCACTAAACACACAAATTAAGAGAAATACTGAAAACACAATGGAGGAGAGTAATCACCTTTTCTTTAATGTGAAGTGTGCTTTTATAGATTTTCTTTTAAAACATAATTTTCTCAAGGATGGTTCAAATAACAAAAAAATTGTATAGTATATTTACAGAAAGAGTGCATATGATTAGAAACTAATGTAGTTTTGAAAATTATTAATATACTTTATTATGAATTAATTATGTAATAATTGTTAACTATGAAAAAAAAATTAGTACGTTTTCATATTATATCCTTTGGAAATTCACATAAGCTTCCTCAAGGGCAGATTAGTAAAAGCACTACTTTAAACGTCCATGTGAACAACTACTATTTCAGAAATAAGCATTTGTCTGGATCAGACGTTGGACTACTTAAACTAGGTTAATGACTCAATCGGGCAGAAAAATGAAAAGAAAAATAAAATAGTTGAGTTACTTGAGAAAATAGCTATAGTTCAGTGATCAGCTTAACCTTTTAGCCGATGATCTAAACGACAACTACTTTTTTCCTTCAGTTTTGCCACCATTAGGACTGTAATATTACTCAAGCTACTCAATACTCGACTCGTTTAACAAACTCGAGTCGAGTTCGAACGAGGTTTGATACTCAATTAACAAACACGATCGACCAAAGCTAAGGCCGTAAACAAGCCAGGTTGGCTCGTCGGCTCGACTCAGCTCGACCTGTTTAAGCCCGATTCGACTTGACTCGCACTACTTTCATGAGGCAAGCCGAACACCATTTTCAGATCCGTCATATTTTGTGACTCCGACTCGACTCGCAAGGCTCGCGAGACAATTAGTTAAGGGCTCGATTCGTTAAGACCCAACTTTACTCGTCATTAAAAGGTCCAAATTTCAAAGTAGGATATTGAAATATCCGACAACAAGGAATATAATAACTTAAAAAGGCTAGGTGTATAGGCTCAAGCCAACATATTATAACTCAAAAGATTCAATTAAACATTGAATGAAAGTCTCAAATAGAAAATAAAACCTGAAAAACACATAATACAAGAGTACGGAACACATGAACCATAACAAATTATTAAAAAGGCTCATTTCTCTGTTGGTCCAGCCTCGCCAAGGCTTGTGAAGGCTTGCTAAGACCTATTGAAGGCCGCAAATGTCTTGGCTCGCAAAAACTTGCGAAGGCCCGCGAGTGTCTCACGATCAGTTATGAGTTTAACTCGAGCCTCGAAAATCCAGCTCGCATGGCTCATTTACAGGCCTAGGTCCAAAGCCCATATTACTAATCATACAAAACTCCTCCACCGCGAGGCATAATGTTGGACTCAAATGCATTACTAACAAAAAACAAATCTTTCCTTCTCCCCCACCCTCTTCCAGCGCCTCCCAATTTCCCAATCCCTCCCCCAATTTCCCAATCCCTCCCCCAATTTCCAGCACCACCCTCTTTCCTTCTCCCAACTCTTCCATAGCCTCTTCCCCTCCCTCGTCTCCCTAAACTAATTCCTTCCCTTAAGTACCTTGCTCCAGAACCATACTACCCAGGATCGATGGTATTCCATGGCCACCACCTCAAATCCCTTTCTCTTCCCTTCTGCCAAATCGTTCCCTAAAATTACAACGCATTCTTCTCTCTCGATTTCACTTCTTCAAACCGCCCCTCTGCTCTTTTAGCCACCAAATTGCGCTAATCTCGATCGTAGATCACCACCCTCCATCGATAACCCTTCTTTCTCCCTCACTTACATTCAGCCGGGCAGGATGGATTTAGGTTCGGATAGTTGGGATGGGAAGAGGCCATAGGGTGAAGCGAGGAGATGAAGTGGGAGGGAGGATATTGGGGAGTGGTTTTATTCTTGAGATGAGTAGGGGTTAAAGAGGCTGTAGTTGGTGGGGTGAGGAGACAATGTGGTGGCCCAGCTCATTTCCGCCAATTGGTGGCTGAACTCGTCTTCTTGGTTCAACAAGGTCGACAAAACACATCCCACATATTTGGGTGTGAAAGGGGGGGGGGGTTGTGTGTTTTTCGTGAGGATGAAGACAGAAATGGTGGAGAGAGTAGACTTTTTTTTTTAGATTGTAGTGAGTAAAGTTAAAGGAGGAGTAGTTTAATTTGAACACATCTTCGTAGTTCAGTAATGCTGGTATGAAATATGAATGAGAATTTTTTTGTGGCTCCTTCACCGACTCACATTCACTGCCATTAGAGTCCTCGATTAATAAGAGTGCTATGATGAAAATTATTTTGAATTAATTAATATTTTCTTAATACGAAATAAATTATTAATAAACGAATAAACCTACTAAGAATAAACTTTATTTCAGTATCTAACATAAAAAAATATTCATTTAATAATAGTTTTCTATCAATTGTATTTTACCACTCGATTAACACTACTAATAGCAATAATAAATAAACATAAAATAATCATCAGTTACATTATTAAGATAATTTAAGTTTTGAACAATTGTTTATAATAGCAACATAATTTTTTATTTGAGTATAATACAAAAGAAACCCTTATTATTTTATGTTGCAAGAGAAATTAATTTATGTTTAGATCACGAATTCGATTTTTATCGATTTCTTGATAGTTCGATATTCTTCGATATCAACATCACATCTTACTATTCATAATTTAAACTTCAATCTTTTCATCTATTACCCCTATACCTCAATTAAAATATTATATTATTATATTTTACCCATAATTAAACATCCCATCATCATTATTACACCCCCACCCTCATACTAAAACCTTAACCCGCCTAACCCAAATCTCCGCAACCCGTCGCCCCCTGCCTCACTCCCCTTCTCTCTCGTTTCTCATTCCCTCATCTCTCGTTTCTCATTCCCTCATCTCTCGTTTCTCTCCCAGCCGACCCATCACCCACCTCCATAACCACCACCTCCAACTCAACCGTCATAACATCACATCCACCACTATTACCACCCTCGTCTCCAAGCCCGATGGCAAATCACCCTTTCCCCTTCTCTAACCTGCGACCTACCTCCCTAGATTCCACCATTGCCGCCCACCTCTAAGACCTCTCACCAAAAACCGAACCCACCACCACAAACCGCCTTTAAAAACAGCGGCTCCATCCTCCTTTACCACCAACAATCGGCCCTCTACTTCGCCCTTTTCTATCTCTCCACTTCTCAAACATCGATCACCAAAATAACTCACCCCCACCAAGTGCCACCAGCAGCAACCAACAACACCAACCCTGATAGTACGTTCATTAATGCCGATAAATGCTCTTAATACGTTCATTGATGACGATGGATACGAAGCCGGACGGTTTGAACTTGTCGACTTCTGGATGTAACCTGGTTTCTGTAGATTTCATAATCGATTTTAAATTCGTGTTCAAAATCTGGTTGTACGATTGGCATCTAAAATTCGTGTTTTCTTCTTTCTTTTCATCATTCTCTTTCTCAATTTCAGGTTCATATCTTAAGAGGACTGTATTTGGATAAAAATGTAGAGGATAGTAGGATTCTGTTATGTGCTTCAGATAATCTTTGTATGTGTGTTTGTGTGTGTGTGTGAAGTTGGAGAAAGGAATAGAGGAGACGAAAATCGAGAGGGAGAGAGAGAGAGTCTGTGAGTAGAGAGAGAGAAGGATGTGGGTCAGGTTTTTGGAGAGAGGAGAGAGGAGCACGGCTGGTGAGAGGGGAGAGAGAGAGAGAGAGAGAGAGTGAGGACACGAGTGAGATGGGACAAGGGGTGGGGTCTTATCGGGGGTATTCCAGTCATTTTAGTACATGTTCATATCATCCACATCATTTTATCACAATATCTGAACAGTACAAAATCAACAAAAATCGACAAATATTGAATTCCTGATCTGACCATTAGTGATCCAACATGCAAGGTGCACATTTGAGTGGCTATTCTTGCATTTCTGCCTTAAAAAAATACATTTATTTTTAGTTTTTAAGGTTTTATTTAAATAGTCACTAGCTTCTAAATACATATAAACCTAAACGAATATCTAAAAACTCGACTCAACTCGTGAAGCTTGATTTCATCCATGAAACTCAACTTCCAAAAACAAGACTCGACTTGTGATCAAACCATTCAACTATACTCGCTTGACTCGAATAAGCTACTCATGTCGAGTTCGCTCGTGCACTTTATTACTCGAATCGATTCGTACTATTTGGCTCAACTCAATTCTTTCAAATGTTCGACACCAACTTGACGAAACTCAACTGACTCAATTCATTACAGCCCAAGCCACAATACTTCATTTTCTCTTTATATTTTGAACATGGAGTCTGATGTGTCACAATACATGTCATGCCACTTTAAGAGCTGGTTTTAGCCAACAAGAGACACATCTGCATTTGGGGTTAAAACTTAAAATAGAAAGAGAAAATGAGTTGATTAGTGAAAATGATTGGAAAAAAGAGTTGGTTTAAGTCATATCCTAAGCTAAGGACAGTGTATGAAACTGACATTAGGCATATAAAATAGTTGAGCCATCACTTGAACAGCATAAGCTTTCAGGAGAACTAATTATTTAACGGGTCCACTCTTGACAAGTGATTCAAGCCTATTAATCACCTCAACTCAACTCAACTCAACTTTTGAACCGATTGCCGGGTTAGAAACATGGGTCCTTTTTTGCCATTCGGCTCCGTCAAATTCAACATCATCAGAAGCCACACTACTCCATACCATTTAAGGTTGTTAGTGTCCTCGTCTTCGCCTACTTCTGGCGATTTTTATTGGTATTCACACTTCCTAACCGGTGTAATTAGTGGTCTACGTTGAGGGTGTTCAAACCAACTTAAGCTATTCTCTCTCGTTAGAGTTCCAGCTTCGTTAGAGTTCCAGCTTTTACCATCTCCCAAAATTTTCATCATCATTTTATCTTTCATAGTTTCTATACATATCTTTCCAAATCAGCAATACTCGTTTAGTCATTTTGCTAGTGCATTATAAGCACTAAGCATTCCGTTCCTTAAAGTAACAATGGTCTGACTGCTGTCTTAAATAAATATTTGTTTGGCTTAGACCCACCAATTTGATGGAAAAAGGCTATCTTTAACTCTCCCGACAGTTTTGTTCCCCAATGTCTTAATGTCACATGCATTTACTACTTTCTTTGTTTCACATAATCAAGTTTGAACAACTTGCAGGTAATACTATTTGCACATTACAAGTCTATATTATAGCAAAAACTGTAAAATTGCTTGGAGTATCGGTAGGCCAAGCAATTGCACAATATAAAGCACGAGTGATTGATTTTGCCTACTTATATTAGTGTCATAGTGTGAGATGATAAACATACAACAGTCTGTCTCAAGTCATCTTCTAGCATAGTATAACTGGTTCACTTGTTGTTACAAGGGTAGACTCATGTTGCGGTTTCTTGGGATTAATCTAATATTCTACGCATAAACTAACCAAGTTGCAAAACCGGAACCTGAGTTGAATAAAAGCCCAACAACACCGGAATTTATCTAAAAAAAGGTTTGCACAACATATATAACCAAAGCTATTAAACCTACCAATTATCAAAAAGAATCTTTTAGAAATTTGTTTTAATTATTTAGGGGAAGTTTGTAAATTAAGATTATTTGTTTCCTTCTTTCTATAGTTATGTTCAATCCCCCTAATTAGGTTAGTTTCCATTTTCAGTTATGTTAAATTCCACTAATTAGGTTAGGCTGCTATTCTCAAGGGATTTGATTTTGTAACTCCTCCTGTATATGTACTGAGCATATACTTATAAAAGTAAGAGAAAAACTTTCTCCAAAAAACCACATAGTATCAGGGCCTTGGTTGAGGTGTCTGATTTATCCAGTCACGATGAAAGAGACTTTTGTGTCACAAACAAGTTTTGAGGTTTCTATTCCTCAAAACTCTTCTCATACCACTAACTACGGTGATAATTCTTCCCTTGTAATCACAAATCACAAACTCGATGGCAAGAATTTCTTACAATGGTC
>JAOTQG010120837.1:0-10720 GCA_025631175.1 Iris virginica | reverse complement strand
TAGAGGTTTGTGTAATGTTTTTCATTAAGAGAAATATATAGAAAAGTTTCCTCTCTCTTCCTCTCAGATCTACTTTCTCTCTCTAACCCTAACTCGTGGGACAAATCTGACTGTTTCATATCACACTTTAGCCACAGTAGCCATTGAAAAGATAGCGTAATTTAGGATGGACCATTCTTTAAGTAGGGTAGTTTTGTCTTTTCAGCATTATCCCTTGTTCTTTCTCTCTTTCTAATTTCAAAAACAATGCTGCATGTTAGATACTACACGCTTCCCTCCCTCATCCCAACCAACCCCACCCCGACTCTTCTCAACCCTGGCCATTTTGTAAATGCTCTCAATAAAATCCACAATTTCTGCCATTGACTTGGGCAAAATAATCAACTAAGAGCTTAAATTATTTCAAAGGTAGCAACGTCATCGAGGAATTGCTTGTTTATGAATTTGATGTTCTCTTAATAATTTTCGCGCTCTCTCTCTCTGCAAATCCCAATCAACAGTTGAGAAAAAGAAAAGGCTCCTCCGCCATATGACTTCTTCTCCACCCTGAACCTCTCAATCTCACTTTTCCATATGCTCCTCTAAATTCTGGAGTTTCCCGCTGTGTTATTTACAGCATGTTTGGAGTAGGGGGTGCTACTTTTGTATTTCTACCATAGGACGCCTGTTGGTGGGTTTGAGAAGGGAGACAAATTTTGCGGTAGCAGTTTTGGAATTGGAACTGGATTGGATTTTGGGTTTAGAGGAAGAGGAGCAACGGAAGGACCAAGGGGAGTACGAGGATGTGATAGATGGTGGAGACGCGAGGGGGGGGGGGATAAAGGAGATGATTCTCCTCCATCCCAGAAACCAACATTCAGGCCGAGCTGTTCCGCAATATTCTTTCGCTCGACACACTTAGTTGTGCGATTGAGCTGTTAGCTTTTGCAGGAGGATGCACCAGTGAGGTTTATCTCATACGTGGTATTCTGAGGAGAGGGGAGAAACATTTCTTAGTTTTTTTTCTTTATCTTATTTTGTTCAACTCTTTTTCCTTTTCCTTTTATTTTTAAAAATTTTTCTTACGCTGAGGAGAGGGGAGAAACACTTGTGAGATTTTATAGTACTTTAAACATTAATGTATGTCGTGCAATACATGTGACAATTTCTGTTGAGAATAGTTACACTCGTTGGAGCGAGGGTTTTAGACGAGGTGAAATTTAACATCAAGTATATATGTGGGACAAATTTCATTGGAGGGTTACAAGTGGGATTTGGTGTACACTTTGGGGGGCTAAATATTTCTAATCCCTCCAAGTATAAGTTGAGATTTACATATGTAAATATTTTTACTATAGTTTCTTTCCAATTCAAAAATACATATACTGTTATTCAATCGTGCGACAATTGAAGTAACATTTTTATATTCTACAAATTTTAATTCAAACAAAGATAAAATGATTTTAAATTGAGTGCTCATTTTAGAAATACTCAACAAAAGCATTTTAGTCATCTTGTGGGTAAAATACTTAATCATTTTCCTAAAAGAAATCTCATTTTAGATTATTTCCATAAAAAAACAATGAAAAACTTTTAAAATGTTTAAAGAAATAGAACTAAAAACTGAAAATGAAAAAAAAATTAATTATACACAGCCATTCACAAACAGTCCCAAACATACTGCAACAAATTTCTAAAAGGAAAAAGAAAGGAAACTTGCAAACATTCACAAAGGATTAACCACGTAGCACGCTGCATATAGGGGCAAAGTTGGTCATTTCCTTGTTCAGCAGCCTTTCTGAACAGTTGTGTTCGAATTTTGGGCCTTAAACGGCCGGAGGCTTGAAAAGCGGTTCAGCAATGTTTATCAAATGACCTGAACATGTGTTTTGCTTACTCATCAGTGAACACTTTATTCAGACCCCATCCAGAGCTAAATTCAGTGGTATCAAACAAAACCTAACTCTAGTGCGGCTTTTGTTCAGGTGGGAGTGAGGTTTTGGTTGGGAGGCAGGGTTAATTATGCTAGCTTGTTATGGCAATGTATTCTTAATTTCTTGAAGTGTTTGAATCAAGAGGAATTCTCAAGTTTGTAGCAATGAGCCACTTCCTTGGTCATTATTTTGGGATCGAGTCGTTTTCATGGCCTTTCTTGGGCTTTGGCTAGGTGTGTATTTCAAAAAGAAGCACCCATCTCAGATTTGCTATGGAATCAGGTTGCTTTTATATATAAGTGTTTCAGTTTTTCTTTTTTGAGCTTATGATATTTTTTCTTTCTTTGGATGGAATTCTTTTCCTCCTTTGTTAACTTTTATTTGACTTTCTTCTTTCTTAAAAAAATTGCGGTGTTATTTACAGATTCCATGCATTTGAGAGAAATTAAAATGAAGGAATTGTTGTTTTTTTTTCCCCGGGAAGAGGGGTGGTGGTAGAGGCTAAAATAGAAGTGAGAGAAATAAAATTTTGAAGAGGGCTTGAACCTGTTAGTGTCTGGAAGTTGGGAGCTTTTCTGTGGAGGTTAGGCTAACAAGGTGGAGGCTAGAGTTTTCGTAGAAGTCGAGTTGTGGTTCGAGGGGAATGCCAATTTTTTAGGGATGAATGCTTCTTGGTCATTACTCCTAGATTGCATTATGTTCATGACTTTTCTTTGGTCTTCGGCTAGGTACGCCATCTTAGGAGCGTTGTTCAAAATTTGCTATGGAATTGGGCTGCGCTGAGTTTGTTTGTTTGTTTTGCTATTTTTATTCCAATTTTGTATTTGAACGGAATTTAATTCTAATTGGCTCTTTCTTCGTTTTCCTTAGAAAAATATTGTAGTTTCTTTTGATACACTCTGCATTATGGAGAAAGTTTATTGAGAGAAGTGTTTTGGTGGGATGTTTGGAGGATAATATAAAAATCAGAGATAGGATTTTGATGAGGGCTTGAAGTTGTTTGTGTAGAGGTTAGGCTAATAAGATAGTGGCTAAGATTTTTTTTGAGAAGTTGATAGTGTGTGCAGAGCAAGCAGGCATAAAGGGGTTTGTATATTGTAGTTTTAGGGTTTTGAAAAGGACAAAACGGCGATGAGTAGGCTATTGTTGGGGAGAAAATCTACAGCAGATCGCTTTTGTTGAATAATTCAGGGCCTTATGGTCAGAAATTGTTTTTTCTTTCAGTTGGTTCCATTTTCAGCATGTCACTTTAGTGTTTGAGTTTTTGAGGATGGACCAAGAGTCCAAGTGTACATAACATTCCTAAGTGAGTCTATTGAAGCAAAAGGACATCTTAAAAACCCTTATGACCAACATTATTTGAATATTAATTTTGCCCTTCCCTAACTTATAACATTTCATTTTGATCCTCGGGCATGGTTGTGAGTGCCAAGATGCTCTGTTCACTTCTAGATGACTTTAAACAAGCCTTAATAACTATATCAGTTGCACATAATCATGTTCATGCTCATGCGATGTAAATAGGTCTTTATTCTCGCCCCTCTAACTTCCTAAGTTTCCTTTTTGGTCCTAGGTGAGGTTCTGAGCATCCTAGTGATGCGATGGCTTCTAAATGCATCTAAGCAAGTCTACACACACACACCTCATTATACATCCAAATGCAATGGAAAGTAAAAGAAAAGTAAATATTGATAGTACAAAGAGGGTCAGTGAAAGGGGGATGGGATGTATAAAGATAAAAAGACGACGACTTGGATTGATAGGAATTCTCGTATCTACAATCGAGAAACATCGCTCTCGCTTTTGTGGGAGAAGATCACCGTGCAGGCTTCTCTTTGGGCTTGGAGTTTTGGTGATTTCCAGGGTTTGTTGCCGGTAGATTTGTCTAGAGATTGGAGAGCTGCGACACAATCTGTGTGCTTTTTTTGTAATTTTTTTTTTGGGTGGACTTCTTGTTCGTGTTTTTTGTATCCTCTTGCTCTATTCAATGATATTCTTCTTTTATCTAAAAAAATAAAAATAAATAAAAAGACGACGAATAGGTTGCTGTTTCTGTTATAAATTTGAAGAACCTAACTGATCTATGATAAGATCATTTATTTACGGAAGAGTATACAAAGTCAACAGATCTCAATGACCATTATAGGGTTTATGGCTACACAACTGTTGAGAATGATTCTGGATCTGGTCCAAAACAACTAATATGGAGGGCTTATTAATACCATCTTGTACCCAACTTATGCCTTATAACTCTAGTGAACACCTCAACTGCAGCTTATTTTAAGATGTAGGCTTAAGCTACCCAAAATTAGATGTGAAAAGAATTAACTTTCCAGTGCTATTTCTTATGTTGGTCAATCAAGTTCAATCATCCAGTGTTTATATACTACGCTACAAAACAATCATCAGTCATCTGTTTCTTTTTAAACCTGTAAATTGAATGTTATAGAGAGCTTTTCATACCAGACTGGACTGGATGAAGAACTAATTGCTTTCTTTTTTTTGTAGCTCTCTGAATTGTCCTTTCACAAAACTCGCCATTTGAGGAATCCATACAACGAGAACTTGCCTGTGAAGGTCCTTATTCTGGGCATAACTCTTATCTGATTTCTTTAATATCATCTCTTAGTATTTATTCTATCTTATTGTTATTGTACTCCTTACAAGTTCATTTTTTTCTTATGCTAACCAGCATTCTTCCTTTTGCTCAAATGAAATAAGAAAGGTGATAGATCAATTGATTAATTGTTTTTCAACTGCTATGGAATTTCAACCATGAGTTGGGTTCTCCAAAACTAAGTGTTCTAGTAGGCAATTGGGGCCAGGTGCAATGGGTGTGTGTTTGCAGAAGATTGTTTGCAAGTCAAACACAAAGTTTCCTCCAAAAGCTGCTCGTGGAGTCTGTTTCCATGTGCTGAAAATCAAAGAAATGGTGTCATTGCTGTTTATGTATTATCTCAGGTGGTCACCCTGGGGCCTAATGAGTGAAGTTTAAATCTATCATCTATGATTCATTTGCTGACCTCTTGGGGCCAAGCATGATTGGGCGTGGTTCACAGATAGCTGATTCTCTGTGTTTATAGTGGATTATTTCGTTGGAGTGTTCTATTAATATAAAAAAGAGAAGAAATTGGTTAGAAGTGCACAAGCAGGCATTCTGGAGTTGCTAACTGGTGTATGCCGTATTTGCAGAAGGGGTTTCGGAGAGCTGTGCATGCTTCAATTTGTTTTTGAAGGGATTCATCCATGTTTCCCTTATTAGATTTTATGCGAGGGAGGCTGATTGTAAATTTTGAATGAATATGTGCTCTTTTAAGCTTTCTAGTATTGTTTCATGGTTTGTTTCCTCCTACTTGATACTTGTTTATAGAAATATATGTTACATTCATAACATTTTTCTTTTTTTGAAATTGTTACATTCATAACATTGATTAGCTGGTTGAAGTTACACTGGGATACCGTTCTTGTAACGTGTAACAGATATATTTTTTCAGTTCTTAGGAAGCACTGCTTGCCTTAGAAGAAAGGTATGCAAATCTGGTTTATGGAAGTTGAGAAGATTTGAATCTCTAGCTTGTAATATCATTTACAAGCCAATGATGGGTGTCATTTGCACTAATACACCAGATCTCTTGAGAAAACTGCAGTTAAGTGTGCTCTGGAGAGTGTACTAGATAGGGGACCCTGCTGGAGGTCCTTATATTGCACCCCATCACTTTGTGGTTAAAAGAGGATAAAAATAAAAACTGTGATAACGGTGCTGTGTACAACACCCAATAAACATGGACCGGATGAATGGTTTGATGATGAGCAAATACCGACTGGACATTAAGTTCATGAATCAACTCACTCTGGGCAAGTGCTAAAGTTTCTCTGATGAGGTGCCCATTTCTGCAATGCTGCTGGAAAGCTCTTTTGAGCTTGTTTCTGGTTTACTTTCCTCTTTTCTCACTTTTAAGATGGATCTCATCCATCTTGCTATAATCTTTCTTCCATACTAAGATATTCTTTTTCTTCAAACAAATAAATTAATTTCATGAATAGTGCTGTTATGTGGTTGGGATTAAGGCATTGCTGTTGTTGTTGTTTTGTTGTTGTAACAGTGCTGTAATGGACAGGGCTCTAGTGAACCATACTTTTTTTCAACATTGTTTCTGATATTATCTGTTTTGAGAAGTTCATAAGGGTTGAGTTAGGGATTGCATTGAATTGTGACTAAACTGATTTGGAATGAAACAATAAAGCTGCATAATATTTGAAGTTTGATCAACGAATGATAAACTCTAGTTACTCTAGTGCGGGTGACTTGGTGGCTTGGGTTTCCTTAAACTGATCATTTCTTCATATACTTTTCTTTTGAAATTCTAATATGTTTTTTTTTTTTAAATTTGTTGAGGGGGAGGGGAGGAGGGGTGGGGGTCTAGGGAGTTTGCTGTTAGCTTGATATCCATTCTTGGTCCCTATCTAACAGTTTATGCTTTTATGAGTTGATAATTTTATGGTGTTAGAGTTATCATATGGCACTCAATTGGCAGTGTCTTGAATTCAAGTCATCCTGCGTGCATTCGTTACCCATAGTATAATGATTGGTATTCCGAATGAGATAGGGCGAATTTCTCTGCTGAAGGTAATGGAGGGATAACTGATAAGATGTGTATTTTGTGTGTGCGTTCCGCGGTAGAAATCCGAATCTAAGGCCACTCTGCTTTTGGAAGTGATTTTCGGCATAGGTTTTTCCTATGCTATGCCTATCACTATCGTCACACTTATTATTGTGAGTGCACATGTTGGCAGCCTGTTTGGTGTGTGATGGCCCCAATGAGGCATCTTTTTCTTATCTCTCCACGCATGAGCAGGTCCTATGTGATGGAGGAGTGTTAACTTGATATACATTGTTATGACCATCTCCAACGGCTTAAGCTTTTGGACTTGGAAAAGTAAATTGATGATCCATTTATTCTGCTGTACTGTCAAATTAAAATGGTTCAATGATTGTGTCGCATATCTTGATATTTGAAATTGTAAAAATGCAAGCTTACTGAACTCCAAGAGAGTGTGAGCCATTCTCATGGCTACTTTGAAAAAACAACGCAAGTGAAACGGATATTGTCTTTGATGTTTGTAGATCACTCACTACACGAGGTAGATACATTACTTGATACGTGCATATGGTTTGATATGATGATGTATAGACATGTCAAATCAAGAGTCAAAAATTCACATATGCTGGTCAATTGTTTCTAATATTACCTACACTGGTGAATGTGGTTCATGTACTACCTAGGTTCAAAAGTAATCTTACAATGACTTCTTGTTACAATTTTATCTTGGTTGTGTCATTGCAGATAAGTAGAGATTGTCAAGAGCTAGAGGCCTCAGTTGGTGAACAGCTGGCTTCCCTGCTCTATCTTGAGCCAGACAGTGAACTTATGGTACTTCTGTTTCCTTGAGTTTTTTTTTTCCCCCTGGAGTTGATCCCTAATTTTTGGTTTCTGGTTGTTTCTTCTCTTCAAGCAAGTTCTTAAGTTGCATGCTTGAATACCTTTGTACTTCTTGATTCTATGCGGTATTTTGTTCTATTCTCTTCATCCATCCATGATGCCTATGCAATTCAAAGGAACATATCTGAGCATTGTAAGGTTGTAAGCTGAAAGAACCATCTTTAAGTTTGCCGATGTATCTTAGTAAACCCTTTTGTTTTTTTTTTTGTTTTGTTTTGGGTTTTTAATATCTGAGTCTTAATGAATCCTTACTTTTTCACTTGTTTTCTTTGTTCGTCTTTTTCCATTTGGTGTAATTTAAAGTTTTTATGCCCATCTATCTACTAATGGCACACAACTTTTCTACAGAAAATATGTGACTTTCTAGAGACTAGTAGTTAAATATGTTTTGTGATTGCTGTATGAAACTAAAGCCATTAGTTTGGACTCTTATTTGCCTGAAAGTGTGATGACCTTTTGATTTTACGAGTTGATGAATAAGGTCAACTCATAGTCATTGGTGATGAAGGTTCACATAGGAAACTGGTGCTAATCGTCATGCCATACCTACCGATCAAGCAATTAGGAATAAACCACATCCAAAGTTCATTGTGTTAAGACATGGGAAAAGTTTGCAGGAAAATTTAGATAGAACATAAGGAACAGCATCTAAAATCAAGTTCGAGGTTTCTCTCACATATAGGAATTACAGCTGTTTTTCAGGAGTAAAGCTTTTTGCCTACACTTGATTGTTTCACTAAAGCTTATCTGAAGCCCGTGTTTTCTCTCACATTCAAGGCCCAGCGGTGTGCTCTTTTGGAAGGAATGCTCTAGGTTTAAAGTTGAAAGTTGAAACTATCCTCTCTGAAGTCTTCCAGTGACTTGTTCAAGTACTTACAAGGTCAATTTAATTTGGGTTCTAAAGTGACATGACTTGTAAATGTGCCATGCAAAGGATCAGTTTTGTTTCTCAGAACATATCTGGATAAAATACCACTGTAAGATTAGATCCATGGGAAGGTACACAGTTGAACTAGGGGCTTTGTACCATGGGTTCCTGACTTCATGAAACCAGTTGACACCAACGATGCTGAGAGTAGTGTGACAAATGGGCTCCTACATATGAGCCAAATTCTACATTTTTACACCCATACCCTACCTCACCACCGACAGTAGTCGTTGTAACATATGTTTTGGGATGTTTTAAAGGCTTAGAAAAGGGTTTGTCCCACATTTTATGTAGCAGATTCGATTTCTTAGTGGTTTCATTACTTTGGCCACTCAACATCTTCTAAGAATATTTGGGTGAAGAAATATTCAATTTTGATTTAATTGGAAATCAATCTTGCTTGTCGCGACACTGCCAGCCTTACTTTAACCTTTGTGACTTGGTCTATATGAAACCAATATATTCTTCTTTGGTTAGAAGTGGAGACAACTTTTTTCATCATCATCTTCTTATTTATTATTATTGTTATAATAATAATATTATTATTATTATTTTTATTGTTCCCACATTCAAATCATTGCCTAGGACACAAGTAGGAATAGACTAAATTGTAGTTCATACTCAATTGCATGCTCTGAACACTACTGGTGTTTACTTCTTCTATTGAACTACTTTTGTCTCACAGGAAAACCCAATGGTTCTACTTCTTGCATGGTTCTGTTCCGTTGCCATCAGTGTTTTCAGAATTTTGGCCATGCTATTTTGTGAAGTCATTGCCTGATAATATCTTTGTATGAACAAGCTCTGAGTTTTCTTTAGTTTTCTTTTGGTACTGGACTTGATTGGTCTCACGTGTACATTTTTTCTCGTACTTTCTATATTTACAGGCAATTTCAATTGCAGCGGAATTGAAGCGAGAAGAGGAAAAGGCAAAAGGAGTTAATCCAGAAAATGAGACTGAGAATCCGGATATTGTCCCATTTGAAGACAATGAAGAGGAGGAAGAGGAAGAAAGTGAAGAAGAGGATGAGAGTTTCGGGCAAGCTTTTGGATTGGCAGCTCAAGGCAGAGGACGGGGAAGAGGAATGATATGGCCTCCTCATATGCCTTTAGGAAGGGGACCCCCCAGACCTATGCCTGGGATGCGAGGTTTCCCCCCGGTCCTGATGGGTGCTGAGGGATTTTCTTATGGGCCAGTTACACCTGACGGGTTTCCCATGCCCGATGTTTTTAATATGAATATGGCTCCTCGGGGGTTTGGTCCGTATGGTCCAAGATTCTCTGGTGATTTTGCAGGTCCTGCATCTGGAATGATGTTTCATGGGCGACCCCCCCAGCCTGGAAACTTTCCAGGCTCTGGATTTGGGATGATGATGGGACCGGGACCGGGAGGACGAGCCCCATTCATGGGTGGGATGGGTTTAGGGACAGGAAGAGGTGGCCGGCCAGGTGTGCCACCTATGTTCCCACCACAACAACCACAATCCTCTCAGAATTTGACTCGCACCAAGCGGGATCCAAAGGCCATTGGTAGTGATAGACACGGTGGTACATCGTCTGAACAAGGCAAGGGCCAGGAAACCGTAGGTGGACCAGAAGACGAGGCACGAGTAAGAGGGCAACAAGATGATCAATTCAGCGCAGGAAATAGCAGCTTCAGAAACGATGAAAGCGAAAGCGAGGATGAGGCACCAAGAAGATCAAGACACGGGGAGGGAAAGAAAAAGAGGAGAAGTGCAGAGGGAGATGCTGCGACAAACTCGGATCAACAGTCGTAGTGTTTTTACCTCTTTAACAGGGATGATTTTGCATACATTTTACCCCAACATTACACCCATCTAGGTTACATGTCAAAAACTTTTAACATGTCATTCTTAAAAGAAAGGAACTGAGAGTGCTGTATTATTTTGTAGTCGGAGGAAGTTACCTAGGCCTGAGAAACAGAAGACGTTTTCAGGTTTCTAGCTCCCGTTCATCCTTTTCGGGTCTAGATTTCTCAATATCGTGTACAGTAAATTAAATATATGTAAAAACTGAGGCAGCAGGAGTTCATGAAATATGGTTCATAATTTTTCCTTTTCTAAGAGTTTTTTTTTTTTTTAATCACAAAACCTGTAATATAGGTTTATTGTGCGTCGTACTCATCTATTGTAATCTACATCCATGATCAAGTCATAAGTGTTATCTTTCCTCCACATTATTTTCTCTTTCCTCCACACTCATCGTCATCAATAATCATAACCTTATACATTTTCTTCCCCATTCATAACAAAATTCATAAAATTCTCTCTCCTACTCTTAAATATATTTTACTATATTTTCTCTTATAATCATTTATATAATAATTCATATTTATTTAAAATATTAAAATTACACTT
>JAOTQG010120826.1:0-10721 GCA_025631175.1 Iris virginica | reverse complement strand
CTCCGGGATAAAATGTTTTTCTTTTTTTTCAAGGGGGGGGGGGAGTAGGGACCTCCCCTTACTATTAGGAGTGGTTATAGTTCGGTTTTGATCACTTTTGATCAAAATTAAAATTTAATCAAATATTTGGTTTTATCATTTTTAAAAATCAAAACCATACCAAAAACATGAAAATTCGATTTCGTATTTTTTGGTTCTGTTTCATTAAATTTTCGATTTTCAAAAAGAAAGTATGTAAATTTCAAATTTCAATAGGAGATTGAACAAATACATATAGTAGAGATTTTTTCAATCATAAAAAATAAAAACTTTATGATTCAATATACAAAGTTATAGTAAACATAATTCTATATATAATGGAAGTTGAATGGAGAAAAATAACAATAAAATAAAACGAATGAAAAGTTATGTAAGTATAATACTAAATATTATAAAATATAAATATATTTGTAATATAAGTGTACACACTAGTAATTGATTAAATATTAAAAAATAAATATATTATATTAATATAACCTCGATTCGGTTTGATTTCAAAAGTATAATATCACGATAAAATTAAAATAAACCAATATTAACGATTGTCATAGAATTAAAAATTAAAATAAAATCAATATATTGATTCAAATTTTTTTCTCATTGGTTTTATTGATTTGGATGGATTGATCCAGTTTTAACTATTTTTTTTTTTACTCAGCCTACTAACTCCGGTCATAACACAACATTACAGCTAAGACTATTCCGAATTGATGTACAGCCACACCGGGAAGAGTTGTCTCAGTACTCAGATCAGCACAGCAGCACCCCGACCTTCGTCATCCCCCTCCCCCTTCCAAAATTCTTTACCCGGTAAGTAATTCAATCTAAATTCCACTCTATAATTCTCTTATTTCATTTCAATTTCAATTCCAATTCTCGTCTAGATTCACTACCCAAAACTTACATTAACCTAACAAATCATTAATTATACTATATAATATCATACATACAAACCCCAGATCAAATCAATCCACCTTTAGAAATTCGAACGAAACCCTAGATAGATCCAACCATTTTCTAGGGTTAGTTAAACAACAATGTCCTGCTTAGCTCTATCGCTCCAACCCACAAATGGATCCGACATCCTCCTCCAAACCCGCGAGTGGTTCCCCCCTGCCCGTGCCCTCGTTGCCCTCTCCGCTTTCCGTCAAACCCGATTAGCCTTTGCCTCCGGCAAACACCAATCTGCCGAGGATGGCGACACCTCCCTCGGTGATGACCCCCTCGCTGCCTCCAGCGGCCAGGTCATCGTCGGTGTTGAGAGCCGCTACCGTGTTGTTTACCGGTTGGTTAATTCGATATATGTGTTGGGCATCACTACTGTTGATGATGACGGTGCGAATAATGTGTTTGAGTGTATTACTATTGTTAATCAGGCTGTGAGTGTTATTGTCACGGCTTGTCGTGGAGTTGATGTTACCCCTGAGAAGCTCGGTAAGAAGTACTCGGAGATTTACATGGCTTTGGATATTGTTTTGAGGGGTGTTAGTAATATTAGGCTGGCAGCAATGTTGGCGTCGTTGCATGGTGATAGTATTGCTAAGATGGTGCATTCGGCTTTGCATACCGAGAATAAGATTAGGGGTGCTGATAGTTGGGTTAGTGTGGAAGTTCATTCCGTCGAGCATGAAGCTGGTGTGGAGGCATTTTCGCATGCTACATTTGAATTGCCTCCCGAGACGTTGGAGGCTGGTGATGAGGTGGCTTCTACGCTTGCTTTGGTACAGGGCCCGGGAAATGAGCAGGAGGATGCAAAACTTGAGGAAGATCTGGCGGAGAAGGATCCTTTTGCAGCTAGTGATAATCTTAACAAGCCTGTTGATCTTGTGGGTGGGTTTAAGAAAGATAAAGATCAGTCGTCTAATGATTTATCAAAGGCATTGGCGGGTCTTGAGGTTACTACGCTCCCGCCAGCTGCAGCCACACAATCAACTCATATCGGTGTTGAAGGGTTTGAAGGGGATTACGGCGGTATAGAGTTTAGTCACGATGGGTCAACTTTGCCGGAAGATTTTGAAGGTCTTAATCAAGCTTGGGGTGGTGGGTTGGATGCATCAGAGTTTGTTGGTTCAAAGAAAGTTCCAAAGTCTCTGGGGCTTGGCGGGCTTGAATTTTTAGGAGCTGGGGGCGAGGCTCCTCCCACTACTGCTGCAACTGGTGCTGCTGCTCCCCTTGAAAACCTTTTGGTGACGAAATCTGAGATGAAAGGTCCAGAAATGTACATTTCTGAAGAAATCAGTGCAGAGTTCAGGGAATCTTTGGTTGCTAGAGTTGGCTTGATGGGGGTGGTATACTTAAAAACTTTACCCCCAAAACCTTCGGGTGATCAAGAAACTGAGTTTTCCTTCAAGATTGAAGGTACAGGTGGTGTTAAGAGATTCATTATGCAAACTTCTCGTGTAAGCAGCCTTGGCAATGGAATGTTTCACGTAAGGACCACACCATCAGATCAGCCTACACCCATCTTGAAGTATAGTTTGCTGCCTCGTGCAACTCCATTGCCTTTGAGAGTTAGACTAACCAAGCGTCACAGTGGGACTTTACTATCTGTGATGATACAGTATGCTTCAAATCCTGATTTGCCAGCTCCCTTGACTGATGTCACCTTTGTTTTGAAGCTGCCAGTGGACCCTAGACTGCTGAAGGTTTCGCCCAAAGCTGTCTTGAACAGGTCTGAGATGGAATTAAAATGGCATATTCAGGAGATTCCTCTTAAAGGTGCTCCTGGAAAGCTAAGAGCAAGGATGCCAGTAGATTCTAGTGAAGGTGACGATGAGGAAGAACTTGAGGTTGTTTGTCATGTGAAATTTTCAGCCCAAGAACATAAATCTTTGTCTGGGATTTCCCTGCTACCTGCTTCTGAGGGTAAGATAGATTTTTATGAGGTTGGTCACAGGTATGAAAGTGGGACTTATATTTGCAATTAAACAAGCACTGTCCTATGATTACAGCTGCTGCTTATATATTTTTTTTCTTGAGACTTGTTGTTTGAAAATGTTTGTAGAATTCTTTGAGCTATAGCTTGTAACGTAGACTCAATTGTTTGTTATGAAGAAGCTTTGTGTTTTGGTGCTATCAGCTATTGACAATTTGGCATTTTGTAATATATTGGAAATTTGTCCTTTTGTTTGTTTCGTACAGTTTCATGTTTGATGTCGTTTTTTCTTAAAGAGAATTGAATTTTCATATCCTCGAGGAAAATCAACTTAGGATTGGAAATTCCGTAGACGTAGTGGTGTTATAGAGTGGGAGTGCTGATACTTTTCACTTGAGCTGCTGAAGGGCATCATCTTTTCCTTAATCAGAACAATACATTACTTAGAAATTATAAGCTACAAAAGAAAATTTGGATGGAACAAAAGCATGTGAAGTTTCTATCTTGCTTTCCACGAATTGTTCTTCCCAACTTCTTCCGCATCTTGTTGATAAGTGTGATTGGAAGTGAATACAGTATCCGGAGGGCATCTATAATATATGGAACTATGGAAGGGGGGGGGGAAGGGGGAATGTTACAGTTCTTATTAACAGTGAATTCTCTCCCCCCTACTCCTCTGGAGCTCTACTCCCCCTACCCCAACTCCTGCCCCTTACTCTCTCTTTATAATTTATTTATATATTTAGTTAAATCAATTTTTTATTTTAAATGATTTATTTTATTTTATTTTTATATAATATATGTTTTAATTTTTGCTTCCATGCTTTCGAGTACGGGTATTTAATTTCTGGCTCCTTGCCCAAGACACTAGTTTTTTTTTACATAAGCTGGTAGCCAACTCCAAATGATTGGGAATATGGATGAGCTGAGCTGAGGTTATAAATTATAGATGTGTTGAAGCAAAACTTAACTCATGAAGCAAAACTTCTCGTCTATTATGGCTCCGAGAGAAAGTATCTTCTATTCCAGCTTGCACTTTAGCAATGTTAACTAGCATAAATTGACAGCAACTTGGTTATGCTTTCATGGTGAAGCTCCATGACTAAAGGTGGAGGGCAATGAAAGAAAGGAAGAAGAATGGTTAAGAGACTGCCTGAAGAGAAGGAATGCTTGTATTGGTTGTTGTGATGGGCTCAAATGAAATTTAAATTTTCTTATAATGTGAAGATCTGTCAATTTCTTAGTGTTCAGAGCTATGATTAATATTAGGAGGCTTTAAACCTGGTTTTTTGATGTGTTGCTAACTGCATGGATAAACATGTTTTTCTCTAAATGTCACTGACGCTAGTGTTATTGCTACTTTACCTTGTTAGTTTGTAGGTTTTATATCTTGGTGTTAACGTGTTCTTTTAGAATGTAATGATGTGATACCTATGGATGCATAATGGTATTAGTAGCTCAGTTCCAGGGATAAGTATAAGGTTTATCAGGACTATTTCATCAGTATTGGGTGCTAACTTTTGATTGCAATCGCTTACCCCTGATGCCCACTACTGTTGTCCAGTAAACTACAAAACTCAGTCTGCCGAATTCTTTTAGTCACCATTTTATTATGTCACAATATCAATCTATGCTATTTTTATTTTTGTTAAGATATTAAAAGTTGCCAATGCAATTCTTGACATTCCAGATACAGTGATCCATAATTATTTGCTTAAAACTTCTTTAGATTTCTTAATGGGGTTTTAGCCATCACCATGACCTCTCTCTCCCCCCCCCCTGCATGCAAGCGCTCGCCCACACAGACGTGGAAAATGAATAAACGAATGAATACGCCTGTTAGATTTATGTGGAAATACGTCTTGATATTTTCTTGTGAAATTATAGAGCTGTGATTCGTGCTGATGGTTGAGTATGAATATTCATATTGACTTGTGGGAAATATTGAACTTGATGAGGGTGATCGTTCATTCTCAAACGTACACAAGGTGATGCAGCTTGTGGTACATTGGTCGTCTCTCGCTCCCTGCTGTATGTTGCAGTATTCACAATTTATTTTATTAACTGCCTTTCTTTTTATGCGTTAAATAAATTATCATGGTTAATGAGCTGTGAAAAAGATTAAATAGTGCTTGTTGGTGGTGCTACCAGAACTCAGGAAGTAGTCTTGCAGGTTGCATAGTGTACTTTAATAAGTGGCTTTTCTGCCGTTATCCATTGATGTACATTTCAAATAGCTCAAATTTCCTTTTTGCTGGTTGAGGAGGTCCTGGCTCCACTAGTTTCCTGCTTCCAACAGGATTTGGGTTTTGAATTGTTGGAAGAAACGAGTATCAGTCACTGATGTCACCTAACCTTCCTAAGGAATGCTGTTACTATGTTGACAGCTAATTTAGCCTCAGTGACCACTTTAGAGGCAGGTGGAGGTG
Organism: Iris virginica; assembly: GCA_025631175.1. Lineage (NCBI taxonomy): Eukaryota > Viridiplantae > Streptophyta > Magnoliopsida > Asparagales > Iridaceae > Iris > Iris virginica. The sequence continues at coordinate 5,378 of JAOTQG010120826.1, read as the reverse complement.
AAGCGGAGACGGTACACCTGTAACAACTCAACCCAGCCATGGCACCAATCATAGGGTACACCTGTAAAACATTTCAGAAATGCCTATTTTTATGAACTGGTGCAATTCTTCATATAGTATTCTCTCTGGAGTGATCCGGTGAATTCCACCCAGTGCAGTAGATCTAGCCATATCTTATTGTCCTCTTTTAAGGAGTTGAATGATCTTTCAGCTGCTTTGTGCTGAAGAACTGTGGTTTTATACGTATATGATGGTAGCATGTTAGCCCTGACGGGATGGGATGTGAATATCTAGAGTGACTAGGAAACAATTAAAGTCAACCGAGGTCTCAGAGACTTAGAATTAGAACTGTACCATAAGCCTTTGGAGTATACCTGTTTTAATTTGTTACAACTGTAGGGCTCTATTTGCGTAAAGGTTTACCAAACATAAGGTACTTTTGCTTAAGCCCATCTTTCTCCTATCACGGGGTGCCTGAGGGTTGATTCCACCAGGAGAAGCTCGAACGACCTTTAATGGAATGGGTACTCGAGACCGCCCTACCCTAAACAGACACTGGAGCCAGTGACTAGATATCTTGCCTTTTAATCCCTTCATTTCTTATTCTCCTCCTTGACTTTGGTAGACTTTTTCGTTGACCTTGGTTTTCCATTTGCTTTTTTCGTTCATCTTTATATTACAATAGGTACAGTTCGAGCCTCATTAGAGGCAAAAGAAACTAAAAAAAATGTTGCCAAGCAAAAAGAAAAATTATATAACTAGAGCTATGATTATACGGGTTTCCCCCTCATTCTCCATCGAAACTATAGATCTCATTATATAGGTTTTCCTTTGTACTAGTTAGAGTAGGAGCAGGGTAGTTCATTCTTTATGAGAACTATGGGACAAAGCCCTTAGCTCGTAGAAAGTTTCTTCATGAATCGTGACTCCTTAATTTTACTGAAGGTTGGAATATTTATCAAGGTTCCCAATTGGTTCCAGTAGTTGTTCAGTTCATTGTAAACCTGGTTTTCAGCAAAGCAGTTTGGTGGTGAATGTCCCAAGGGTTTGTCTTCCCTATGAGCCTGATGCACAAGTTTTGCTTTTTGGAAGCAAATTTATTGTGATTTGTGATGCTTAGTTTGGTGACTTCTTCCACGTTTTTCTAATGTTTGATTTGGTGAATTTTGGCATTTGTAAGCAGATATGAACCAATCCTTATGAGAGAGTTATATGTGGACTGGGTGCTCAGGGACTGAGCATTCTTGTTACTGATGTGAATGCCTTTGGAGGTAATTAATAACTAAGTGGATCATTGTTTCCATTATATTCCCCCTACTCTATAGATTATTAGCTCTGCCCCTCTTCCGTTTTCATAAGTTCATTTTTGAAATTCGAGCTGTTACGGATTTTTTTCATTCGTCCTCTTAGTTATAAGAAGTTAATTAGTTTTCTTCTGTTTTGTAAATGTTAAACAAGTTATAAGTTTACTTCTTCAATATGATTTTTAAACAAAAAATTCAAAATAGAAATTAGAAAACTCTTTGTGCAGGACAGAGGGGTATCTATTTGCATGTCAGCTGCATATTACAAATTAATAGAAGAATTGACTTTAGAATCATGATTTGGTCTTGTTGATGGTAAGATGGAACTGTTTACTACAGTTATTCAACCCTAGGTGAGTTTACGATCTGCTGTTAATTTCAAGATTTGTACGATGCTGGTTTCCAACAATCTCTTTTTCTATTTTCATTTTCTGAGATTGATTGTCCAACAAAGGCATTCTCCCTTTCTAAAACTACTCTCCATCCGACAAATTATCATTATCTTTCCTCCTATGTCTAGAGGTCTCAATCATCAATTTGTAGAAGCTGGTACTCACCAAACAAGATTTCCTCGTAATAGCAAATTGCTTAACAAGACTCAAAAGAGGTTGAGAGGGAGGGATCCTATGATCTTTATACAAAGCACAAAAGTAACAAAAGCAGAGACTTGCTAAAACAAAACAAATCTGTATCTTGTATACTTGTTTTTGACTCCCTTCAATGGTATGCACTAATACCATCCTCAGTTAAAAACTCTTTGATGAGGAATAGTTATTTTGGTCAAATTGATTCGATGTAATTCGATGTACCTTTGGCTTGAAGTAAAGATATTACAGGATACTAGGTAATAGACTCGAGACTCTCAACAATAGTTGTAGGAACCAATAATTAGTAGCAATCGGACCTTTTTCAGATGTTCCCATTCCATCTGACCTCTCTCTTTCCATCTGGGCTGTAGTTGGTTTTTTGGAGAGCCCGTCTGCCTGTCCCCTTTTTTCCCTTTAGGCTGTTGCTAGATTGTATTAAAAACCACTTCAGGATCAATTTTGATCCTCATATGACATGGCTTGTCCAAAAAATTATATATATATATATAATATGTGTGTGTGTGCATTATTTTCAAAATCAATATGTAAACAAATGAACATTGTACCTGTTAATTTTATATTAAAACACCTCTTGATATTTCTTGTACTATGGTAGAACTGTGCTAGTTGGTGGCTGTAGCATGAATCTTTTTCCTTCACTAGTGGAAAATGCTCAGTACTGGACATGCACAGTTATATGAGGGTGATCTTTCCTTCTAAACCGAACAAAAGTCAATGCACCTCCTCGTCTGTTCGTCTCTGGCTCCCTGCTATATGTTGCTGTGACACATTTTCATTTTAATCCTTGCATTATGTATCGTGCTTTAAGTGAAGTGCTTCATATAGGAAGTAGATTAAGTGGTTGTTTTTTGGTGATACTTCCAGGAATATAGACGAGGTACTTTTGATAACTGTCTTTTCTGCGTGCAGTTTGCAATTGATGTCCATTTCATGTAGTTCAGAGAACTCCTTTGCTGGGTGAGGCAAACTTGGATTCAGAAGTGAAATAAGGTTTGAATTTTGGTTTGCTTAGGAAATGAATGTTGCTGACGACTGATGTTATCCAACCCTCATAAGAATGCAACTAGTTTGTTGCAGTACATGGTACGTTTTCTCAGACTACTGAAGCACTTTTAGATGCAGTAGGAGATGAAGAGGAGATTGTATACCCGAAACAATTTTTTTGAGCCTACTTACTTGACCAGGTGACACCCAATTTCCAGTATTTACTTAATGAGCAATTTCTTAGAAGCAAAGGATCTTTTAGCTAATTTTGAGGTGAAACATGCTTGGCTTTTGTACTAAAGCGTATTGGTATTGCTGGTAGATCATATTAAAAACATAGCCTCAGCTCGAGGAGATATGAATATATGATGATCGATTCTAGAGTGTGTCCAGGCAACTTTAAATTAGCACCAGATTTTTTCATTTTCATTCTCAATTTGCAGTGGTTTGTGCTAGTTGCCTTGTTGAAACTAATTGGAGAAATAAAATAGTAGAGGCCGATGGTTGCGGTGGCTGAATCTCTTGTTTAGGCTCTCCACATGAGCTACGAAGTACTCGTAGATCTGGTTCGTCATCCATCAGTGCAGGAATGTATATGTCCACTGTTGATGAGAACCAAGTGCCGCGAAACCCTAAGCTCTTGACAACTTTGTCAGATCTCCGTTGAGAAAAATGCCGACTTGAGTTACTGATACCCTCAAGGTGGCCTATTGGCTTAGTTGCTGTTGAATAGTACGTTCCAGTGATTTCTCAAGGTTGTCTCGTCCCTGTGATTTCTGATGCTTAAAGATGTCAGCCATTAGGTTGGAAAGTTTTTCATGTTTGGAGAGTGCTGAGGAGAAGAGCGACACCGAGTGTGGGGAAAGATCTCCAGCTCTCAAAGTTGCAATTTGGTCCTTGGAGGGAAACTAAAAGCAGCGAAATCAACAATAAATTCAAAGCAAGTATAGCAGTAGTACCACTGGTAGGACGCTTCTGATGTATTGGCTCAAAAGAGGCTGGGATTCATATCCTCACAGGCCCAGAGACGTTAAAGCTGTGCTGTGCCGTGCCGAATGCTCCAATACAAATTTAAATGTAATAGGAATTGTGCAAATCAATTAAATTTTAAATTTTAGTAGCGTTGTGTATTAATTCTTAAATTTTATTAAATTTAAGAGAAATACTATAAAGTATTATTTGATTTTCACGGGTCGTATCATATTTAGCTACTAGTGTAAGCCCGTGTCCGAGGACACGTGACGTAACATAGTCAAAATTTAGGCTCTTAAGGACACGTGACGTAACATTTTTAATTTACAGTTAAATATTATTTTAAAATATTATTATTAATTTATATAAAACTTATTATAAAATAGATGTTGTTTCTTCACATTTTACTTAATAGTTTATGTAAAGTTTTTATACAATACAAAAATAATAATAATAATAATAATAATTAGCCCATGATTAATACTTAACTTGCAACACTTATAAAATAAATTTTCACTATATAATATTTTTTGGGCCAAACTACACATGAAATTTGACCCAAATTAAAATTAAAATTTTGGCCCAAATAAAAAAGGCTTTAGCCCAACACCAAAAAACCTACAGTAAAAAGCAAAATAGAAAAAAAAAAAAATCCTAAATTACTGCTCATTACACCATTTCAGCCGTTCTCCCTTTCTACCTCCCTTTTCTCTTCTTCCTCCTCTTATCATCTTACCCTTATGCGTCGCTACCTTTATAGTCACGTACCTCTCTCGGCGCTTCCACCCTTATGCGTCGCCACCACAACCGCACCATTCGCTAGGAGGAGTGTTCGGCCGGCGTCCCCATTCGCCCGTCACTACCACAGCCCGACACCACCCCGCCGCATCTCTTTCTTCCCTCCTCCTCTTTCCCCTTTCAAAAGTCAAAAGTCAACAAATCGAAACCATCGCCATCGAACCCAAACCCACCATTACCAAACCACCCTAACATCCATTATCCTATTCACCACCTCTCTTCATCTTCTTTCTTTCTTGCATATATACTCTAGGAGCGGGCAAGTCTGTTACACGGTGCCGCCTCATTTTCAATCCGGTAAATCTCTCCCTCTCTCCCTCCCCCACTCCATTTTCCTCTTTTTAAAATATTTTTTACGATATAAAAATGGTGATAATTTTTCAGATCTAAATATTGCTAGATTTTTTACGGATCTTAATATTTATTTTCGAATCTGAAAGAATTGTTGGTTATTGTGCGTTGGCTCACTTATTTGTTGGTTTTTTTTTTTTTTTTTGTTTGTAAATTTTCCACAATACTCTGTTCTTCTTTGTTATTGGGTGGGATTTTTTTTTGTTGTAATTTTTTGTAGTTCAGATCCTTTTTTTTTTTGTAACATTTGTTTCTGTGTATTGTTGATCCGTATATTTTCTTTGTAAGATTTTGAAAGATGTATTGAAAATGGAGTCGAAGTTGGAAGTAGCGAGAAGAAGTTACTTGATCCGTGTATTTT
>JAOTQG010120804.1:0-10725 GCA_025631175.1 Iris virginica | reverse complement strand
TAAGCCCTGAACTTTATATAGGGATAAAATGACAGAAAAGCCCTTAGAAAACTCACGTGTTTTGCACGTGAGTTGAAATTCGTTAAGTTTCTAACGAATTCGTCAAAAAAACCCATTTCTAAACAAAAATGCAACATTAGGGCTCATTTCGAAACTTTTGAGACCTGGGGACCTGTTTCGAAACCCCACGGAAAGATTGGGGCTTAAAATAAGATTAACACTTTAAAAAATCTACTTCACATTATGAAATTATTTTAAGTCATTGAATTGTTTATCTAATAATGTTCCAAGGACTGAAGTTTTAGAATCTAAAACATAATAAATCCATGTCACATAATTGTTTATTATTGTCTTCGCTTGACTTCCAAAAAAGGGAAAAGGAAAATCATTTTGGGACGGGACCCGAGAGTAGAATAAAATTAGTAGAGACTTGCTAAGATAATTTAATATATCAGATTTCAAATCTATTTATATTTCTATATTGGGAGGGCAGGTATAAAGGGGACAGAAAATTGGGATTCTCATAAGTCATACCTAAAACCTATCCCATCCCTATTGTGGAAAAGAAACGGTTTCCCCATTGCCGCCCCATTCCCTTATATGGAATGGGGTGGCACAGGATTCTCATTTAAACCACCTATTGTTGTGACTATGCCAAATAGAAGCACTTGTCTCAAGAGGGAATTGTGTATCTATTTTAGAAGCATATGATGTGAACTAGGAAGAAAGCTCAATTTAGATTCCAGTTTGAAGGGGAGTGTTATTAGAGCTGAATCCTAGTACGTTTTGGGTTGCTTTACTTCTTATGTTAGGTTCTCAACCTTTTGGGGTTTAGCATATACATGAATGTGTGTGTCTGTGTGTGTGTATACTAATGACATTTGGTCTAGTGGTATCCCCTTCTCTTTCTTAACAGCAGGTTACAATATTGAGGAGAAACTATTTGTTAAAGATATCTCCCAGCTTTAAGGCCTACTTGTTACTCTTGTAAGTCCTAATTAAAAATAATAAGGGTTAGAAAGGGGTTAAAGTGAGATATATTGAGGTTATTAAAGATATGAATGTGGTTTTGAGAGTAGTTTTTCTCCATCTTTTACAAGCATATGTTCAGTACATAAATAGGAGAAGATACAAAATCAAATCTCATGAGAATAGCAGTCTAACCTAATTAGAGGGATTTAACATAACTGCAAAATACGAAAAAAGGAAACTAACCTAATTAGGGGTATTGACCATAACAACCAGAAAAAACGAAATAAATGAACCTTAATTTACAAACTTTCCCTAAATAATTAAATCCAGATTTCTAGCAATGTATGATAGGGCATCAACGTTAGTTAGAACCACGACAGGAGAGTCATGCTAGTTCCCAATAACTATAAGACTACACCAAGGTGGCAAGGTTCGACCTTAAGCCCGTATCTTTTTCGTTAGTAATGGATGGATTACTAGATATCTACAAGATGATATACGTGGTGCATGCTATTTGCCAATGAGATAAACAAAGAGTGGGGTTAATAATAAGTTATAAAAATGGAGAAAAGTATTAGAAGTCAAGGGGTTTAAAATGTAGGAGCAAAACAAAGTATATGGCTAACAACTATAGTGGCAAGAAGAGCATAAATGAAGTGAAAGTTAGATATAGAAGAAATACCTCAAAAGGAAATATTTTGGCACCGCGGATCAATCACTATTCAAGATGGAGAGACTAGAGAGGATGTCAATCATAGAATAAAATCGAGTTGGATGAAATGGAAGAGCGGATCTGGAGTGTTATGTAATCGGCATATACCAGTAAAGCTGAAGAAAATTTTTTATAAGACAATTGTTAAGCCTATGCTATTGTACCGAAGTGAATAATGGGCTATTAAGAAGGAACATACTAACAAGTTTAATGTAGAGGAAATGCTAATGCTTAGATGGATGTGTGATAAAATTAGAAAAAATAGGATTCGTAATGAACAAATACAAGAACGGTGAAAGTAGCTCTTGGAGTAGAGAAAATGAGAAAGAATCGGCTAAGATGATTTGGTTATGTACAACGTAGGCCCTTTAGTGCTCCAGTTAAAAAGTGTGATGATATTAGTTTTAATCAAAACTAAGAGTAGGTTAAAACTAACATAGACATCTGCAATGCAGAAAGACCGTGAATTATATGGTGATTTGGCGATGGATCGCGTGGAATGGCAAAAAAGATTCATGTATAGTTACCAGGAACGTGGGACGTTTTGGAACGTGGGACGGGTACGGAAACGAGGAACGTAACTTTTTCAATTTTGGGTACGCGAGGGGTAGGATCAATTGGTGCGCGAGTTGGGAACTCAATACGCTTTTATTGGGAACGTAGTGAACTGAAATAATTTAGGTCGCCACTATATTTAATATGTATAATATAGAGAGAGAGAGAGAGACAAAGAGAGAGAGAGAAATACATCTATATTTATCTACATGTATATGTATATGTATACATATACATATATATAGATAGGAAGCTATTCAAACTATAACCACAAATAATCTAATAACCTAAGAACTAATCTTGATCGTTAGATCTAGGAAAGTTAGATGGTTAGATTAAATAGGGCGATGGTGACACAAATTATAATTTTGATTCGAAAAAAGGGCATTTTCGTCATTTCTTGATAAAATTTTGATAGATCAACTGGATCGGTGTTATTTTGAAGGATCAGTGTTCAAATTTGATGGATTATTTTTTATGGATCAATGTTTTTTTTATGGATAAATGTTAAAATTTGATGGATCAATATTATTTTTGATGGATCGGAGTCAAATTAGATGGATCAATGTTTTTTTTAAATGGATTAGTGTTAAAATTTGATGGATCAATGTTGTGTTTCCATGTTTTTATTCTATTTTATATTTTGATGGATCAGTATTATCGTATTATCGTTTGATGGATCAGCGTTCTCACTTGATGGATTAGAGATTTCATTTGATGGATCACTAATAAATTCATAGAAAACATGGTGATCGTTGGAATCCTAACCCCTTCCATATCCATATCCGAATTTAAGTCAAGTTCCAAAACCGTATGGAGAAGGATTAAGTCAAGCCACGAAAACTCGATTCACATTCCAGAAGTACTTCACCGAGTCAATATCCACCCATTTTACTGGTACTATTACTCAAAGTCTTCAATGTCAGATAACCCATTAAGAACATACTTCTAAGTTCTAAAAGATAGAATAATGAGAGGTTCTTAGTTTGAGAAGGCAAAGAGGATGACATTAATGAAGGTCCTTGCCACAATCTTGTTTTAATCCTATGCATTTTTCTCTTTACTGTCAATTTTTTATGCAGTAGACACCATCTCTGCAAACCAAACCATTAGAGATGGTCACCATTGTTTCAACTAGTGAAACTGAATACTTCGAGCTCGGGTTTTTTACAGTCAGCAGTACTTCTTTGCAAAATCAATACTTGGGGATACGGTCATTTGGGTTGCCAACAAAGAGACCCCAATCACAAACACTTCAGCTGTGCTACAACAACGCAGAGATGCGGTTCTGCAGCTTAGGATTAATGGTAGTAACGGTCTAATTTGTTCCTCCTCAAGTTCATCACCGACCACGAGGACTGTGGTGGCACGGCTTCTGGATACAGGAAATCTTGTCATCAGGGATGAAAGTGATATGAATCGAGAGAGTTATATAGAGCAAAGCTTCGATCACCCCGGAGATACATTCCGCGATGAAACTTGGCAGGGACTTGGTTAGGGGTATCGAAAGAAGCTTCACGTCGTGGAGGAGTGCCGATGATCCTTCTCCAGGTGAGTATTCGGTTTATATAGATTTTCAAACATGTATTCCACAAAACAGATATGAGGATACTCCTCCGATTCATGTGTTTCTACCAGCACTGAACCACCTACAGCAACCACATTACCTCGAATAATGGCACGTTTAAAAACAGCATCGCCTTCACATTATTTCCCAACGGGTTCCCCTAGCCATTCTATTCTTGCATTACATTGATCTGGACCAGATCGGTGATGGTTTCCAAGTCTTCGAATGGGGATCTGGCGGCCAAGAGAGAGACGATGAGAAATACGGGATTGCACATCTAGCACGAAGAAACTGGTGAGGTTGGAGATCGCCGGCGAAGGAACTGGAGGAAAACGGAGTGGAGGAGAGTGCGTTGGAAGAGAGAAAACGGAATAGTGCCGTGAAAGAGTTGCACGGAATAAGATCTGATGAATTACGGGATTTTAGATCTAATGGCTAGGATAGGTTCTTAGGTTCTTAGGATAATTTGGGTTCTCAAGGGAATAGGTCCCTATATAGATATGTGTATATACAAATCAGTACATATATACATAGATACATAAACATCTATGTACATACATGTTTATCAATGCACTTTTATTTTTCGATTCCATGGTTTTAGAAAATTGGGTCCCGTTTCCAAGGGACCCAGGACGCAAATGACCCCAATTCCGGGACGTGGGATCCGGAACGCGGGACGAGGGTAGGTGGGAGTTCCCGGTAACTATATGTAGCCGACCCAAGTGATTATGATAAAGGCTTTATTGTTATTGTATTAAAGGTAATTACAGATGTTAATGGCGAAATACAAATATGCAAAAAGAGTACACTTTGTGCCCATTGATTTTCAAACCGATGTGCTATTATTGAATACTCAGAAGACATGTTATCCACATGTTTTGGGTGGGATGGGGGAACAACTCGGTCTTTTCTATGAATATGCAATTGTTAACTTATGATTACGCAAAACAGTGAACCCACTATTACCCTACCCAATGGCTAGGCCTCAAACACTTTGAGCATCTACCTGCCCTACATTATTCCTTAGTCTTTATATTTTCCAACAACCCAATACTGTTTAAGTTAAATACGTTGGTACCACAGCGGAAAACTTTAGTTTCAATATGTGGTACACCTGAATAATTCTAACTAATTATGAGCTCAATCATATCAGTCTCGTAACTCTCGTTTTTAAGTAAGAATGATATAATCTTTTTCACTAATCAATAAAAAAGGAATTCAACTGATGAATGGTTGTGGCTAGATTATATTAATTATAAATTTATAATTCATGCAATAAATTGAAAAAACAGTAACAGGTAAAATTTACTCCTAGAATCATGCAGAAATTGCAGAATCAGAGAACACAAATTCCCAGTCCTAAGTGAAAGTAGGAAAAGATTGAAAGCACTGTCGTACAATTGTAGTGTTCTACTCACCTATCAGGTTTCTCCATGAAGTCAAACCCAATTATATCATCAACTCCAAGAGCATTGAGCTGCAAAATTACATTAGAGAGGTTGCATCTTTTAATCTCAGGCACCATGGAATCATCAAGTCCCTCAAACATGCTTTCAGGATAGAGACGGAAGCATTTCCCAGGTCCTTCACGCCCTGCACGCCCACTGCAACAGATGTACAAGGCACAAAAATTTAATCTCAATTTAGTAAATTCCACTTGCTCATTGTCAGGCTTCTTTCTCCCTGTGAGAGATGAAGACAAATCAAAACCACTACACATAATCTACAAGTGGCAACTGCTATATACCCCATAAAGAAGATGGCAAAACAGGGACAGGCAAACAAAACTACACTTTTCCTTGATGACAACCCTATCTCCTTTATAACATTCTCTTGGGAGCACCTTGACTGAGGAATAAGGTCCAAGGAATAAGCTATTTACCCAATATCGCTTCAACGAAACAAGGAAAGACAAGTCGGTCATAATTTTAGGACTGAAACATAAGATAATTTTAAAAACAAGAAGGTAACAGCAGAGAGAGAGAGAGGTGCCATCATTCTTGGGTCAAAACAGCTCTCCTTTGAGATTAGCGGAGTATATCTTGTTTGCAACATGCAATCATAAACTATTTGAACAGTTAGCAACACCATGTACATCTCCTAGTATCAACTCAAGTGAATTCTCAAGAAGGTCATCCTATTAACACGCAGACACTCTTAAATATATTATACACAACTTCTACGTGTAGTAATGTTCTATGCAAAATTCAGGACACCTACCTCCTTTGAAGAGCTTGAGCTTTTGCGGTTTTAACAATGATCAATGATTCTATCCCACTATCAGGAGAGTAACTGCGTACTTTCACCAATCCAGGATCAATAACATACTTGATTCCAGGTATTGTCACTGACGTTTCAGCAATATTAGTTGCAAGTATCACCTAAAAGAACACTCAAGCACATTAACCCATGGTCAGAAATACAAACATATATTTACTGAATGATGCAACAAAAGAAAAATGACTACGCAATTTAAATCAGTAACTTAATCCCTATGAAATTATCTTAATATGCTACACCCTTTCCAGTTAAAGGAAACATTACACAACCACCTACAAAATTTTATTCTTACATTTTCCATATCAAAGGCCTTATGTCCCTTCTCATAATAGAAAACTAACTCATCTCAAAAACATGATACCAACATATTAAAACACTATGAAGAACTTGACCATAACAGTTATTAACAGGTCTGACAGACCTTTTGGGCTTTTTCTTTGGTGCTGTCATTGTTCAGTATCTAAAGCACCAGAAAGCTTAATAAATATTTCAATTTCCTATGGGAGGATATTCGATCATGGTAATAAGTTAGTAACATACTCTTGACACACACACACACACACACACACAGAGAACAAACGCTGCTTTATGGTTCAGATACTTATCAAGGATTGGGTACTTGGTCTACCGTCTGCAGTATACAGTTAGTACATACAACAAATTTACATTAGATTGTTTTCTTTAACTTATTAGACAATTATAACGTCAAGTAACCACATATCAACCATATTAGAGAAATATAGCATCCAAGTATAAGATCAAGGATAAAACACTCAACACACAGAGATACACATGCACTGGACCAACAGTGGCGCAGATGCCTATCAAGGATGGGGCTAGTTGGTCAACATGGTATAGTTATTACGTGACACCAATATTTTACATTCAAGTGTTCTAACTTAACTTTGAACTTTTTACATAACTACAGCTTCAAGAAAACATATACCAACCATGACAAAGAAATAGATAATGCAACTAAGTTCGTACTGATCGAAAGTTGAAACTAGGGAGACCAGGTTCAGGAAGTAAAGCTACTGTTCAAAAATGGTCAAACTGATAATTTGAAAAAATATTACATATATAAACTATGGATATACATCTGAATGCACCCCCCATAATTACACAAACGATTTTAAATCAGTCAGGAAAATCAAGCCCACCAGGCCCACCACCACCACCACCACCACCACAAAAGAAATAACAATAATGAACAACTAAGCAGAATGCTACCTTTCGAAATCCATCCGGGGCACGCTTAAAAACTTTCAGTTGCTTTTCTGAAGGGAGAGATGAGAATAAAGGAAAAACTAAGAGCTTCTGACTGCCTTCAGGTAGTTGTTTAATATGCTCACGCACAAGACCCTCAACAGATTCGATCTCTTCTTGGCCAGTAAGGAACACAAGAATATCACCAGGAGCCTCGTCCATATGTATCTACAGGATTACGATATAATAAGACTAGTTCAAATAAGCTATTGGCAATCAAACAAAGATCCAGGCAAGGCAAAATAATGATAGCATATCGAATGCCTTTACGCTGAAGTCCTCTTGTTGAGGATTCTACTTTCTGTTTCTCACCCCTTACGAAGAATAATATGCTTTGTTTGCTTATATAAAACAAGGTCCAGCTTCTTATTCACCACCTCCCCCCCCCACACACACACACACAAATAGAAGTAGAAGAAGAGGAAGAAAGAAAGACAATGACTCCCAATTAATTTAAGAGCACCTGTTAAGCTTCCAAAAGGATCAATTTTGCGCATTGGAACTAAGCAGCAGGGCATATTAAGGAGCATGCCAATTTCCCATGTGTGAATTTTAAAATTTCTATTTTTGGATTCTAATCAAGTGGCTTGGCATGACCCATCTAAATATCAGGAGAAAATTTCTAAAGAGGGAAAACTCAACACATGTGAAATTGCTTATGATAGATAATTATGCCTTGAACAGGTTGGAAAAAGTAAGAAAGAAGGTCAATTAACCTGAAATATAGTTCTCACTGCCGAATCCAAATAATCTGTCTGGGGCTTGGTTGTATACAAAATATCTACAGGAAATTGTCGCCCCTGAACATGAAGAGCTCTTGCACCACCAAAATACTCAAAAAAACCTCTTGCATCCAAACTAGCAGACATAATAATTAACTTCAGTGGAGCAATTTTCCTTCCTCGATATGGCTTTGGAATTTCATCAGGAACATCAGTTTCTTCCTTTGCCACTGCAATATCATTGGCCTTCATATGATCCAATTTATGCTCATTGAAATGCCTAGATCTCTTTTCCTGTACACCCTTCAGCAAGCCTAATAACACATCAGTTTGTACAGTCCTTTCATGAGCCTCGTCAACTATTATAACAGCATACCTAGAGAGGTAAGGGTCCAATAAGGCTTCCCTGTAAGCATATGCAGCCTTCATTAGCATACCGTTGAAATAATCTACAACACTTTAAAACTAAAACAACAAAAACAGTTTAGCGGTTTAAGAATGAGAAATCCAGATTACACTAACATCTCAACTCAACTAATTATTGCACCGAGATATCCAGCAAATCAATGGGATTTCACCTATATTCAGAAAAGGTATGAATATTGCTTTGTGGTTCTGATTCTCCTACAAAGAACTTTGAGACAATAAAGAATGCATCAGATTTCCTAAAGAATGCACTAAGAGGCCTATGTTGGATGTGCCTGAAATATCTTAAGCGATTCTCTCCCATTTCATATCTAATATAAAAGTAACTGGTATACATTGGATCACCTAACACTCCGTATGCACACTTCCATTTCACCCAGCTTCATTTTATTTCACATCACCAGGAATAAGCTCATCTTGAATCAATAAAAAATTTCACTATTTCACTTGTTATGCAACTACACCAGCAACATGATGGTTATTACCTCAAAAGCAGCCCATCTGTCATATATTTAATCCGAGTTGAGCTGGAAGTCACATCATCAAACCTGATGGAGTACCCAACTCTTTGACCCAATTCAACACCACACTCCTCAGCGACTCTCTTTGCAACAGTTACAGCTGCAACACGTCTAGGTTGAGTGACTCCAATGATACCACCATCGCTGCAGAATCCCCCATTGAATAAATACTGCGGTAACTCTGTAAAACACAATTGACAGAATAAATACTGGGATAACGACATTGACTCCTCGATGCAAACACCTTAAGACTTCAGCAGAGGGACAACAACAACAAGAGGGAAAAAAAAAGGAAGGGAAGGAAAATATGTATTTTGCTTCCATACAAGTAAAAACAAGAAAATCATCCAACTAATTACGTTATGCACAACATGGGAAAAGTGAATCAGAATGCTAACAGATAACTGTAACTCACGAGTTGTTTTTCCGCTTCCAGTTTCACCAACAATTATCAATTTATCGTTTTTTCGGACCTCCTCCACAAGTCGACTCTCAACTGGAAGAGTCAATAATAGAAAATAACAAGAGTCAAAAACATATGTTCGACTGTTTACATCCAACAATCAACCATCAAACTGAGAAATTCTAGTGCAAGCAGTGGAAACTGACTAGAACCATAATTAAGCTGAAACGATGTAGTTCAGTGCTTTCCAAATTCAAAGGACAACAAATAATCTCTCGAACAGCCAGGTTTATTATTTAAAAGTCATCAACTAATAAACTTATCAAATCGATATTCAATATACATACAAAAATCCTATGAATTATAAATTAGTACTCCCTGTTAGAAAAACAATCAAATATGTGCTAATTTCCAGGAGTGTGATTATACGTGATGCTTGATTTAAACGAGCGTAGCAAGGAATAAACCTGACGCAATAGGGAGAGATTTTCGTTGTTGCTCAATCGCTTTTCTCCTGAGAATTTTCAGAATAAAAATCAGCTGTTTTTCATGAATGTATGAGTTTTATATGAGGTTTTCGTGCGTGCGTGTGGGTGAGAGAGAGAGAGAGAGAGAGAGAGGGAGAGTGCGAGCTGACCTGGCGAAGGAGTCCGTTTTGTTGCTGTCGTCATTGTCGCTGATGAATTTGCGTTTAAGTTGTTGATTGCGTGTAGTGGTGAAGCTCTTACAGTTGTTGCCAGCGCCGCCGCCGTCAGTAGCCATGGAAGGCATCTTTGGCAGGGGATTTTGGAATGGTAGAGAGAGAGAGAGAGGGAATCTTTGTGACTCAACGGCAAAAACCAAAACGGCGCTACCGACCGGAGGGAATTGGCCCGAATCCGCAAACTAGAGGTTTGTCGGGAAAACACCCTTTTTTGGTCCCTAGCCTATTACGTTTTTGAAGAAGTAGTCTTACCTATTTTCTTGCCTTGATTGCATACCAACCTATAAAACGTAACCTAATTTAGTCCCTAAATTAAAATTGATCGAGTTGACCATAAATTTGATCAAAATTTTTGCTGAGATGGCATTACTATAAGGGTATAATAGTAATGTACAAAAGAAAAGATTAAAAGAAAAAAAAAAGCCCAATCTGAAAGTTTCTCTCTCTCTCTACCTCCCTCTCGCTACTCTCTCTGCCCTTCGTCTCTCTCTCTACCTCCCTCTCGCTACTCTCTCTGCCCTCCGTCTCTCTCTCTCTCTCTCTCTCTCTCTCTCTCTCTCTCTCTCTCTCTCTCTCTCTCTCTCTCTCTCTCTCTCTC
>JAOTQG010120793.1:0-10726 GCA_025631175.1 Iris virginica | reverse complement strand
CAAGGCAATTTTCCTTCTTTCCAACTTGAGGACAAGTTAGCTCTCTTAGGGGGGAGTATTGATAGGGTTAATACTGTGATTAAACCTGCTATTAAACAGGTGTATGTTAGGCGTCAGTTTAGAAGAGATAAGGATAACTTTTTTATAACTGCATATGAGCAGTTAACCTTTTTCTGAAAATGCATGTGAGCAGTTAATCTTCTCTATAACTGCAACAGTTAGCATTTTCTATAAATAATAGACATTGTAGTCTCATTAGGTAGTTTTTTGGGAAGTTATGGTTTGGTACAACTGATTCATTGGGAATCAGATCATTCAATCTTCTCCTGTTTGTAATTTATGTTTGAATCGATAATAGTTATTCCTCTATTGGTGTTCTTCTTCCTAATTCTCTATACTAGTTCTATCAATATACTACCTCCATCTCAAAGTAATAGTCGTGTAGTACTTTGCACCCAGTTTAAGGATTGAGCTATGCATACTTGTACCCATCACTAAAGTACTCTAAATGTTGGTATTTTTAGAAAGGGGACTATTATTTTGCGACGGAGAAATAAGGAAATGTGTACTATTTTTTTGGAACGGGGGGAGTACTTTTTGTTGCATTCCTCATTGTGACAGTGAATTTTAGTAGACAATATTATGCCTTTGAATAGTGTATCTGTTAAACGGATATTAGACCTCTTGCCAGATTTGGAGAGGTTTGCTAGTTCCAATGCATGTGGCAGGACAAATTACATTACACATCATGACGTGAACTCAGATATAGTAGTTGTCTTGCATAATCTCTATTTAATGCAGTACAGTGGGTACCTTTCTAGTCTGTGTTTCTTCTGTTTTGTTCCTTTATGTGTGATCATGAAATGGTTTGCAATCAAGGGATTTTAATAAAAACATGTCTAGAAGGCAGATGATGAAAGATATTTGTAACTAGACACTAGAGTTTTTGAAACATTAACATGTTATCTTTATGAAAACTGTTAGCTGCTTTGCGCCAAGTTTTTTCTCGTTGAATTCTAGAATTAGGAAGAACTGGAGGTTCGGGTCAAGTATAGAGGCTTGAAGACAGCTGTAAATACGCTTCGCTGCTGATTGAACTTTGCTTTTCTCCTACCTTAGTTAGTCCGTTTATCCCTTCACCAATTTGAACATCTTTTTTCCCATAAGTAAGTGACAGTGCTAATGATAGATAGGGTTATGCAGTCTAAGAACTTCGACCCCTTTGCTAAGAATTGTTATCATCGCTCCGAGACTGGTGGTGGTTTAAACAGGATAAGAAATTATTGCTCTAGGAGTTCAAGCCAGGTAGATTGTATTAGTTGCAAACTTTATTTACCAACGGAAAGGGCATCAGTTTCCACACCGCCTCCCTGATTTTAAAATAATACTACCTCCTTCCCACTTGAAGAGTTACAATTTTTTTCCTTATGGTCAATTTGATCAACATTAATGAATTTTTATGAATTTCTATTTACTTTGAGCCAAACAAAATTTTAACTTTTGTAAAATATATGTAAAGTACTATAAGTGTCTTACCTGCATTCTCTCAAAAACATTTCAGGGTTTAATTTAAGTAAAGCTAAGTTGTGCCAATAGGATTATTGAATGGTTTAAGATGGGATTGTTCAGTTGGATGGGTGTACTTTTATGATATATATATATTTATATATTGTGGGTGTAAATTCTTTTTGTGGCTGTAAATTCCACGTGTACTAGGGTAGTGCACTTTTCTTTTGCTTCCTTTTAACTAAGTACCATTCCGTTCCATGCAAAGAGTCCATTATTGACCTTTTTGGTCATTATGGCTATTACTTTGGCCAATGATGTATGTAAATGTACTTGTTTTTGTAAAATTGTAAAAAACGCAGTTCATACTATTTCAAGATAATTTGTAATAACTGAAATCTTAACTCCTAAAATATTAAATGAGTATGTTCAGAATTAACTTGGTTTTGTCTTATTTACATGCTCTATTGCATATAATTAGATTCATAACCTTATTACGATTGGATGACGTTCTTGTACCAATGGTGCCTCTATCGCTGTGCCTTGCAAAAGTTTATCTATGTTCAAGAAAACAACTATGAACATGCTAACATCATTTTGTGGGCACTTGAATTGTTTTGCATACCATTCATTTTAATGCTTCTGCTTTTTTGTACAGCTCCTCTTATTGCTACTTCACCAGTCGGAGCACCTCCTCACTTGCCTTCAACCTCTGCATCAGCAAATTCTTCAGATGGAGGAGGGAAGCATCTAACATTGATTCTCTTTGTGGGGATTGGTGCTGGCATCCTGATTATTGCTGTTATCTGTGTTCTTATAGTTTGTTCATGTGCTTCTCAACGTCCAAAGCCGGATTTTTCTCTTATAGAAACTGGTATGCGGTATTGGTCTTTAGTTGATTAACTTCTTGGTCATTAAATTTCGAAACTCGTTGGTAATAGGCTTTAAATTATCTATGGGTAAGATCAGTTTGTCTATAAGACACTTTTTGCATGTCCATGCAAGAACAAGCAAAATAACACCTACAACATATGAAATGGTGAAAGCACTATTGAATTATTCCATTTATATTAGAGTTAATGAGTATTAAATTGTCGCTGCTTATCTGTCTAGACTGCTGAAAATGGCCTCATAAAGCTCCTGTTTAATTTTTTTTTTCTTTTTTTTTTTTTTTGGAAAGGCAGCACCTGTTTGGTTGCCTTCCACAGTTTAGTGAGATCCTGTTTCACTTGATCTATAAGCTAGCTACATATATAAATGGCCAAGATGAATCGACTCTTTTCCCCTTGCTTGCAGTGCTATTACTCTACTCTCTATATCTTCTTCCAGTTGTGTTAATTTTGAGTTCTTACCTGCTTTATCTTGACTTCCCCTCCTCAACAGCTAAGCCAAGGACAGTGGATGCTGTTCCTGCGGCAGGATCTCTTCCACATCCAACCAGTACACGGTTTCTTGCGTATGAAGAACTAAAGGAAGCGACAAATAACTTTGAACCTGCTAGCATACTTGGAGAAGGTGGCTTTGGCAGAGTTTTTAAGGGCGTGTTAAGTGATGGAACACAAGTGGCTATAAAAAGGCTTACTACTGGAGGCCAACAAGGGGATAAAGAATTTTTAGTAGAGGTTGAGATGCTTAGTAGGTTGCATCACCGGAACCTTGTAAAACTTGTTGGTTATTATAGCAACCGGGACTCTTCACAAAACCTTCTTTGTTATGAACTTGTGCCAAATGGGAGTTTGGAGGCCTGGCTCCATGGTAAATAGTTTATGCAAAACACTCACGCTTTGGTACTTTCAGTAATGACTTTAAAACTGAAGTGAAATTGTTCGGTGTTTCCCTTATATTTCCATGTTATTTGGAGATTTGAGAAGGGATTCTGCATATGTTAACAAGAGCCCTATCTTGCTGCAGGCCCTCTGGGACTAAACTGTCCTCTGGATTGGGACAACAGAATGAAGATTGCGCTTGATGCAGCTAGAGGGCTGGCGTACCTGCATGAGGATTCACAACCTTGTGTCATCCACAGAGATTTTAAGGCTTCTAACATCTTGCTTGAGAACAACTTTAATGCTAAAGTTGCTGATTTCGGGTTAGCGAAACAGGCACCTGAAGGCAGGCAAACTTACTTGTCTACACGTGTTATGGGTACATTTGGGTGAGTTTTGCCCTTCACCTGGTTGATTCTTCAGGTTTCATATTCAGCGTGTTACCATTTTGATTAAATCTAGCGTCACTTTAGTTCACATTTTTCAAAATATTAACATTGGGACTAAGATGAAATGAAACTGCCTTACAGGTATGTAGCCCCTGAATATGCTATGACCGGCCATTTACTGGTGAAAAGTGATGTCTACAGCTATGGGGTTGTACTCCTTGAATTATTGACTGGAAGGAAGCCTGTGGATATGTCCCAACCATCTGGGCAGGAGAATCTTGTTACATGGGTTAGTAAATACTGCTGCATTATCCTTAGAATTACCTCAACTTAGTTATCCGTCCATTTTGCTTTAAGTTTGCATTGAAAGTAAAAACACTTGTAAGATAAATAGGTTTCTTTCCAATACATTTAACTTCAAGGTTTATATCGTTTTTGGTGTCGTAAGTTATCTATGTTCTACTGAAGATAAAACTGGAGTCATTAAATGCATAGGTTTTTGAAACACGACTTAGTGGAAGACATGGAAATAAAAAATAGTAGAGCTCTTTGAGCAGAATGGAGGGAGTAAATAGCATCTGTAGGATCTCCAACATTGTAAATTGATGTACTTTTATTGACTATTCTTGTTTATGGTGTAAATTGCCTGTACCCAGATAAATTTTCCCCTTTGTTTTCTTAACCCTGGTGTATACTAAGATTCCACTAATGATTAAATGAAGTAACTAGTTCATAATACCTCTCTTCCATTTAAAGACTCTCTTCTCTTTTTATTTTTTCCGCAAAAAGGGGGGTCATATACTGACATTTAAAGCTACAAATATTTGTTATTCCAAAATTTATCCTTTCGTTCCAATTCACTTGCATATCATATTATTATTAAACATGTATTTTTTGTCCAATCCAAAAGGAATTATGAAAGTGAAACCAAATCATCATAAAGTTCAGTGAACTTTTTTGGCTGGACAGAGGAACACGTAGGAACTTAAACCATTGATCTTATAGAAATCACAACTAAATGGAAATAATTGACTATTGTATGAATTGTTTATGTCCTGTAAAACAATTTAAAATGTCGACCATTGTTTTGAATGATTTGTAAATAACTGAATTTCGCTGGTTGCAGGCAAGACCAATTCTAAGAGATAAGGTTCGTTTAGAAGAACTTGTTGATCCAAGACTCGGGAAGTACCCAAAAGAAGATTTTATAAGGGTTTGCACTGTTGCAGCAGCTTGTGTAGCACCAGAGGCAAGCCAAAGACCCACAATGGGTGAAGTTGTGCAATCACTTAAAATGGTGCAGCGTACAGTGGAGTACCAAGATGCAACCCTAAACTCCAGTGCTCAGCCTAACTTGAGGCAGTCATCCACTACCTTCGAGTCAGATGGAACATCATCCATTTTCTCTTCTGGTCCTTACTCCGGTTTTAGTGCTTTTGACCATGATAATATTGCGAGAACAACTCTTTTTTCAGAAGACCTTCATGAAGGGCGATGAGCAGTTTAATGTTTGACATGCTTTAGAAATCTCTCAAATGCCTAGTGCAATGATGCTCAGAATTCTGGAAATTGAAGTCCAAGAGATCTACCCGGCACAGGACCCTGCTTCATCAGTCCCTTGCAGAGAACCATTGTTCAGTTTTCTCTCTGCGGCGGATTGTCCACATGCTGGTTTTGAATTTGTACATATCCCTAGTAAGTTTTGGTTCTTGCAACGATTTTCAAGGGTTATCAATTAATTCCATTTTTTGCCCGTTGTTTTGATCAATTATTCTCCGGCATTATTTTCTGTTTATCGATAAGCCCTTACTAATTAGTTTCTTAGAATCAAATCCTATCATGCAACTTGAGGTTGGAGCCAAATTAGCTTAAATCTGACCTGTCCGAGTAATTTTATTTTAGTTTTTGTTGAACCTGTCTGAATTACATGGCTAGGATTCTAGGCTCCGATTCTACCTTTGATTTATATCATTTTTTGTACTCCATTTACATTTTCCTTTTTCTTTCCATTAGTCTTGGATTAGAAGGATGGTTTGTCGAATTCTAATCACGAGTCTTCCAAATTTGTTGGAAGGCCACTTGTTTTGTGATGTCTATTGTAAGTAAATCCTATTTTCATGGATGGCCGCGGCTCTGATTATTATAAAAGCACCACAACCCACACCTTTCCAGAATTCCTGATCCCCCTCTGTCTCATTCTCTCTGTTTGTCTTTTGCTAGCTTTCTCTTACTCTCCCTTGCTTCCCCATTGTCTCTAGTTTCGCGGTGCACCGAAACAAGAACAAGAGACAATGGCCCTCTCCAATAAGGCTCTCGCCCTCATCTCCATCTCCGCTCTCATCTTGTCAACTTTTGCTGTGGAGGCACATCTGGCCCCAGCACCCGCCCCCACCCCACTTTCATACATCTCCTCCTCCCCGAGCTCCTCCCCTGCCTCCGCTCCATTACCATCTCCCTCAGAATCATCAGAAGTCGTTCCCTATGATGTCCAAGCCCAGATGTCCAAGTACGTGGAAGGCAACATGCAAGCGACCATGCAGAAGATTGAGGAATTTGCCCAAGCGCTCAAGAAACGCTTGGACGACCCTGAGACATCCTCATTCACCAAAGACTGCATTCAGCAGTGCGATGAGGTCTACGCCGCAGCCAGAGACGACATCGAGAACTCCCTCAAGGATCTCGAGTCTGGCAACCTCTACAAGGCCAACTTTGACATTAGCGCGATTTCCACCAATGTTGATACATGCGAGCAGTGCTTTGAGGAGACGGTCGGGGAAGACCCTGAGCTCAAGAAATTTGACGACTGGGTCCGGGGGATCACCGATGATTGCCTTGGCGCGCTTGATAAAGTTGCAATTTAACTAGATAGATTGGTGGCGTGAGTGAAATTCGGGGGAAAAAAAAGAAGAAGAAAAAAGGAACTGTTAAAAAAGAAAAGAAAAGAAAAGAAAAAAAAGGGTAGAACCTAGGCATGCCTGGGTTAAATAATAATGTAGTATAGGTTATATTTGTTCTCTTTCATGTTGCATTAATTATAGTTTTCCATTTGATTAGTGGATTCTTTGATTGATTATGAAATAAAATTTCCTCCTTGTTTAGCTAGCTGCAAAATACCAAATAGCTTACTAATTCTGAGCTATAATTAATTAATTAATTAATATTGGAGTCCACAATGCGGCCCAAACTAATAATAAGGAATGCCCAAGTTGAAGTTCATTTTCCTCTCATTCATAAATTAATTCGAAATAATATATACTCATGTAATTATTAAAAAAAAAATTCTTTAATTCGAAGTTTAATCAAAATAAAAGTTAATTTTTCAAATGCATAAATTGCCTGCCTACAGAATACTCTTGGCTATATATTAACTAGACATGTTACTACAATTGCCTCTAAAGAAGTTTTTTTTCCAAGTTAAAAGTTGATTAATAAATCTGATCTCAAATGTCCCAAGAAAGATTGAGTGAGTATATATGCATGCTATATATCCATTGAAAAAGATTTAACTGATTTTACAAATTTAATTAATAAATTTGCAGCTCAAAAAGTAAGAAGAATCATTTTTCGAGCTCATCTGTTGGCCCAAGAAGTTATCGTCTCTTTTCCTTTAGTTGGAAAACTTGCCCAACAGTAACACATACTACTTTTTTTTTTTTTTGCCCCAAGGGGGCATGGGAAGGTTCTGTTTTACACTTGGTATGTTTGGTTTTTAATTGTTCTAAAGCAAGCGATATTTAACAGTATTTTGTCCTTACTAACATGTCGATATCATAAATAATTAAAACGAAATAGAGGGAACACAAACTTTGGTGCATGTCAGGAGGAGATTAAAACATTGGCTGCAAACATGTTGGAATTAATTAAAGCCACTCACTATTATTAATAGTACTGATTTCTATTTTAAGCAGTATATATAGATGGATCTATTTTCATGGAGAGCCATTTCTTGCTGCTCTATATAAAACCCCCTTAACCCCTCTTCCCACACAATTCCTCAATTCGGTCCCTTCTCTCTCTCACTACCTCCCCCCCCCCCCCTCTCCCTTGCTTCCCATTGTCTCTACTTTCTTTGTCTTTTCAAAACAAGAAAAAAAGAGACAATGGCTGCTGCAGCTTGCACATCCAATCAGGCTCTCGCCGTCGTCATTGCCATCTCCGCTCTCCTCTTCTCAACCTTGGCCGCGGAGGAGGCCCATGATCCGGCCCCGGCCCCCACCCCCTATTCGTACATCTCCTCCCCTGCATCCGCGCCATCCGAACCACTGATCAATATCCCTTACGACGTGAAGGCCCAAATGACGGTGTACGTGGAAAGGAACATGCAAATGACCATGCAGAAGATCGAGGAGTTCTTCGGCCAAGTGCTCATGAAACGCTTGGAGGATCCCGAGACATCTGCAGCCACGAAAGGATGCATTCAGCAATGCAGCGAGGTCTACGAGTCTGCCAAGGACAACATCAAGCACTCCATCCAGGACATCAAGTCGGGCGACCTCTTCAAGGCCAACTTCGACATCAGCTCCATTTCCACCAATGTCGATACCTGCGAGCAGTGCTTTGATGAGATGGTCGGGGGAGACCCCGAGCTGAAGAAATTCGACGACTGGGTTAGGGGGATCACCGATGATTCCATGGGTGCTCTTGACGAAGTTACAAGTTAAAAATTCAAGAATTATATATGAAGAAAAGTTAAAAGAAAGATTTGATTTTTCGATCCGTTGGTTTGATTTGGGGAGTAAGATGATGGATCGATGTTGTGAGTGCAAATGGTCTGG
This sequence comes from Iris virginica, assembly GCA_025631175.1. Lineage (NCBI taxonomy): Eukaryota > Viridiplantae > Streptophyta > Magnoliopsida > Asparagales > Iridaceae > Iris > Iris virginica. Next base: position 2,290 of record JAOTQG010120793.1, on the reverse strand, counting down.
TTGAAGATGATCAAAAACTAATAATGTGTACGTAGATCGAACAGGTTATATATTGTCTTCTTTCATAGAGATGTTTGCAACATTTTTGTTCCATTTTATTGCTCATGATCAATTATTCATTCGGCATAATTGGTTTAATTTTATGGAACATATTCTTCTGCTTGATATGTGAGTTTGATGTTTGGGCATATTTAATTTTGCTAACAATTTTAAAGCGAAATTTCAAAGCATTGTTAGTGCAGATTCGAGAAAGCTTTGAAACGGAATCGTTTCGATTCGAGAACCGTTGACGCATTCGAAAAATATCGGATATCAGATTGTTTTCGAAAAAATAAAACGTTTTCAATTTTGTTAAACAAAATTTCTGAAAATTGATTTTTATTTCTCCAGATTTTCAGAGTTCTGTAATCAGGATCTGAAATCTTCAGTTCAGCCCCTGCAGTTTCAGTTTTTCAATAAAACCCCCTGCAGTTTTCTATTTGTGCTGTTTACCCCCTGCAGGTTCAAAACGTTTTTCTGAACTGCTCCAACACTTCAAAAGAGTGACTGAAATACCCCTGAACACAGTATCAGAATTCTGAATTCTGACAGATTTCTGAAATTACAGTTTTCCCATTATAGTTTCAGTTTGTGCAGTTTGGCCTGTGAAATTCAAAATTTTGTGAAACTGATCCTGCAGATCTAAACAATCATAACCCCTAGACTGGAAAAAGAGTTTATGAAATTCTGAAGTTTGCAGAATTTACACCTTGGCCCCTAAATTTCAGTTTTTGACACTTTTACCCCCTACAACCCTGAAAAAACTGAGAATTTTTTCTGGAGGACCAGAAATCTGGTGATAAACAGTTCTGAAACTGTTTTGTGGTAAATCTGCAATTTTTCAGAATTTACAGTTCAGTCCCTGAACTTTGGGGTTGTGCAACTGCACCCCCTGAACTTTGCATAACTGCAAAAGTATTTTTGAAATCTGAAACAGTGCTTGTGAAGCACACCAAAACAGTTTTCAAAAATTCTGTTTTGCGAAAAACTGCAGTTTGCAATATTTACAGTTCAGTCCCTAAACTTTCAAAAAATTGCAAAATTCCCCTGGACAGTTTTTTCAGATTTTCAGATTCGGAAATATTATTTTGTGAACATATTTATTCTTTGTGAGATACTAGTTTGAAAGAGCATTTCAAACTAACGGTTGATTTGATTTTTTGGTTACTAGATAATCAAGAATGGAAGGTAGAAACCCTTCGACCAACCCAATGACTTCCGGAATGTCCTTTGCGTTTGGAAGTCTTGGACATGCGACATCTCAACCTCCCGTGACTGGAGTCAATGTGTTTGGCTCCGCACCTTCTGTGACTAGAACTGTTGTAACTGAAACGCCACAACAGATGCCCGTGATAACCACTGATAGGGTAACCGCCGCTGTGGCTGATAAACCCGACGAGTTTGATGGGACAAACTTCAAGAGGTGGCAGCAAAAGATGCGATTCTATTTGACCACCTTTGGGTTGGTTAGGTGCATTGGTGAGAATGCTCCTGTCTTAACTCTAGGTGCCGACAGAATGGCTGTTGCTGCAGTAGAGGCTTGGAAGCACTCTGACTTCTTGTGTAAGAACTACATCCTGAATGGTCTTGACGATGAACTATACGCTGTGTATAGTGAGGTAGAGACTGCCAAAGATCTGTGGGAAGCTCTAGGCAAGAAATATAAGGTGGAGGATGCCGGCACAAGAACTTTGTTGCTAGAATTTGTCTGCTGTGGTTTCTGAGGTAAACCTGGTTGGTAGCAATACCAAGGAATGGTGGGTTAATACCGGTGCAACTCGCCACGTGTGCTCAGATAAGAAGATGTTCAGTGAATATGAAGAGTTGAAGGTCAAGGATCAACTGTTCATGGGAAACTCCGCTACCGCGAAGGTGAAAGGAAAAGGAAAGGTTGTTCTGAAGCTCACTTCTGGGAAGCTTTTTACTCTCAACGATGTGATGCATGTTCCTGACATTAGGAAGAATTTGATCTCCGGCTCGATCCTAGTGAAGAAAGGTTTCAAGCTAGTGTTTAAGTCAGATAGATTTGTACTGATGAAAAATGGAATGTATGTTGGGAGGGGTTATCTGAACAGGAGGTTATTCAAAATGAATGTAATGATTGTTGCTTCCCTAATTAATGAGAATGCTATTGTTTCTGCTTACTTGTTTGAGTCTTCTTTAACTTGGCATGATAGACTAGGTCATGTGAATTTTAATTCAATACGCAAACTTATGCAAATGGACCATATACCAAAGTCAAAAATTGATT
>JAOTQG010120782.1:0-10729 GCA_025631175.1 Iris virginica | reverse complement strand
ATATAAATTTTGAAGAACAAGTAGAAAAGATATTATGAAAATTGATATATATATATATATATATATATATGTAGAGAGAGAGAGAAATAACCAAGGCATTTAGGTTTCCGAACAAATCAAATGTCTTGAAAAGATCATCTCCCCCCCTCCTTGTGTTCAATCTGAGTTTCATCGGCTCGAGTCAACGTTAGGGCTTCCAAACTCTTGCCCGGAAAATGTCATGGGCAAGAGTTTGGGGAAATGTGAAGTTGCTAATGAAATCTTGGTTGAATAAAGGCGAGTCACTGATTTCGCTAAGCATGGCTCGGATGGCGAGGGATAGAGACGAATTTAGAAGGCATGCACAGCACATGCAACTGGCGAACGTGCTGACAATTCTAGATATAATTCTGACAATTGCTTTTGTGTTTATGTCCGTCCTAATGCTTGCCCTGAGCACGAAAGAGAAGCCTAAGATGCCTCTGCGAATGTGGATCATCGTTTACGCGCTTCACTGTGTTATTCACATCACCTTCTCCATTGCAGAGCAGAAAGGTGGTCCGCTATGGCACCGATTCTCAGCTATTGTCAAGTACGTATGTACGTACATTTCCCCATATGTGTTCCAACGCGTCCTAACCGCGCATATATATTCATTTTGAATCATTTATCTTACTATAACATACGATTTCTCTGGTGAAAAAAATTGAACAGTCCGAGGACGGTGGAATATGGGAAGGATGGATTTTACCTTTTATGGTGGGCAATTGGAATGTTTTTCATAATGAAAGGAGGCGATGGCTTGTTCAAGTCTGCTCCAATGCTTACCGGGTAATTTTAATACTTTCATATATAGGAAAATAGCAATCTTTTGCACTAATCTTGCATAATGGAAATGGACAGGACCCTTATGTTCTTGGCAGCATTTGACATACTGCTATTCATGGGGGTGTTGTACGTGGTGACGAGTCTTGCCCTTCTTCTTTTCTGCTGTTGTCCATTTCTTTGTGCAATCTTCTATTACATTGGTAATCCACAGGTACATTAGAAACAGGGGAGGGCGTCTTACCGCCAGATCGCACCTACATGTCATAAACAAGTGCTTTATCGTTTATTTTCATGGAGATGTTTACACACACAGTGACGCACATACACAATTTAGATGTTTGTACATTTAACTTTAAATACATACATATTACATTTTAATTTGATTTTTCTATATTTTTATAGTTTTCCTTTTATATTACAATAATTTATTTGTTTTGAGTGGAAAATGCAGGAACTTCCGTCGTGCCCTTGGTGTTAGTAGAATGAAGGAGAGGAGCTCCTCCGGTGGTTAACTGACAAAACACACCGACGCAGGAAAGTGTGCCCTTGGTGTTAGTAGAATGAAGGAGAGGAGCTCCTCTGGTGGTTAACTGACAAAACACACCAAGGCACGGAAGTGTTTGCTTCAAGGCTCAAGCTACGTTGGCTCAAGCGATCGGTGCTGTCCACTAATCAAGAAAGTTGAGAGCAATTTTGAAGTCTAACTTTGGTGTAAAAAACACGATTGTTTGAGCACAGCTACTAATTTTTCTTCCATTGTACATATTTCATCAATGCCAGGGAATTGTAGTTTTGAAATCTTGGTGTTGGGTTGTTTTGGTAAGTTCAATTTCACACTTCAGAAACTTCATTTGGAAGTAGTCTGTTTTGAAAAATATGCAGAAAGACTTGGGTCCGCTTTTTTGACTAGAGCCACGACTCTTACGGGCTTTTTCCTGCGTTTCAGTCTATGCAAATACCACATATCAATGGTTTCAGTAACAAGAACCAGTTTTCACACGCATGCCCCACTATGCCAGTTAGAACTGCTACAGATCTGACCGAATACAAACTACCACCACTAAATCATTCTCATGACAAACATAAATACTGAGCAGATCCAGTTAATAGCTTATGTTACATATAAAACATCAGCACAGGAAGGAATACAGTAAGGTTCAAACTGACTCTACCGAGTAGGCCTTGCAACCCTTCTTATTGTGCCCTGCTTGCTTGCACTTTGTACACGTAACCGTCCTTTTCCCTTCTCCTTCGGTTTCGTTCCACTCCACTTTCTCCTTCTCCTGGACAGGTGCTTTAGAAGGAATAGGTGGAAGCACAAGGACATTTGGACTATCAGCCTCTTTTTTCTCGCCCTTTTCTTTGGTTGTTGCACAACCCAACGCCGCTGTTAAGTCGTCCTCTGGTTTCTCACCCTCTTCTTTCTCCAGTGGCTCCCCATCCAAGGTTGATTCCCCCTCTTTTTCTTCACCCGCTTCTTTCTCCAACTGCTGGCCCTCTGGTTTCTCACCTTCTTTCTCCACAGGCTCCCCCTCCAAGGTTGATTCCCCCTCTTTTTCTTCACCTACTTCTATTTCTATCTGCTGGTCGTTCACAACAGAATCACCCACATCTTCCATAGTTGAGCCCATATATTCATTCTCCACAATATTCTCATCCACAATGAAATCCTCTTCAATCATCTCAGATGGATTCCCCTCCACAGTTCGGTCATCTTTTTCTTCTGCCATAGGCTTCCCATCCACAAGTGAATCATCCTTTCCAGCTTCCATCGGCTTCCCATCAATAGGCACAGGGTTTATGGGCTCGGAATAGGCCGAACGATACCTATCAACAGTAAAGTATTCAGAGCAATAATCATAAGCACTTTTACCTGTTGAATTGAAAACGGCATGTGCATGACAGCATGGTAAGCCTGTTTCCTTCCACCCCAAACAAGTACAAGTCCAAGTACTTGTATTCACAACATGGGTTAAATCCTCACGAACCTCAAAAAGGGTATCGGAGGAGATCAATACTTTCAGCCCACGCGCTTTAAGATTTTCTTCTTGTAGCATTTGTTCTCTCGATGCAGTAAGTTTCGTAGACCACATACTCGCATCCAACCGAGCATCATCCATTAAATCAGTCAACATGCGTATTAGGGTATCTAACTTCTGTAATATGGGCAACTCTCGGGAGTCTTCCATCAACTTCGCATATGGCTCGCCGACATCTTGAGTGATGTAGTTATACCGCTCACCCTTGAAGGATGAAGTTGCCCAATGTTGTACCTCAATTTGCATAACCCAATCATAAGACTGAGAAGAAATCAGCCTAATCTGCTCGATTGACTTTTTGAAACCACCCGGTCGGACAGCTTGAGCAGCAGCCAAGAAATGGACTGGTAAAAACCCTCTCCCTTCTCCATGGAAAGGACCCTTGGCATTTCTTTTGAAGCTCTCCAAAAGGTGGTACATTGAATAGCCATGATGAGCATTCTCAAAAACGTCAAGCACAGATTTCTTCAAGTTCTTATCTCTATCCGAGACAAAAGTAATGGACTCCGAAACCGATATTACAGATTTGAGTTGTTCCAGAAACCAATGCCATCTGTTCTCATTCTCGACATCGACTACAGCAAAAGCAACTGGGAAAAATCCATCATTTCCATCTATAGCATTAGCTGTCAGCAAAACTTCTTGGTACTTGGATTTCAGAGACGTGGCTTCCAGAAAGAGAAGGGGGCGACAACCCTTCTGAAACCCACATATTGATGCATAAAAGGACACAAATAGGGACTCAAATATTTTGTGTTCATTGATTGCAAGTTTAGCGAAACTACCTGGATTAGTCTCTACAATTTTTTCACAAAACCAAGGCAACTTATTATAGGACTCTTTTGGCGACCCGTGAAGCTGTTCCCGAGCATCTTCAAGTCCGCGCCATACTTGCGTATAGTTCACCTCAACCCCAAAATCGCGCAGAATACCATTAGCAATCTCCTTCGGTTTCTGATGTGGAGAGTTTTGTAACCTTTCCTTTATGGTACTTACCAACCAATTCTTTTTGGGGTGAGCAGATTTCCTGGACTCCTTGTCACATGTATGTACATTGTGCAGTGTTTTTATCTTAAAGGACTCGGAAGCAGGGACCCATACCGCGTGAATCTTCCAAGAACACCCTTCAGCACGACAACCTCCGATAGCACGAACAGTATCATTCTTTTTCAGCTTATAACCAAAGCGATTCGCAATGGCATATTTTTGCAACGCATCTCGAAACTCCTGCACATTTTTAAATTCCTGGCCAACACCAGTGATAGCCTTCCTCCAAGTAGCAACCAACGATTCAGGTGTGACATCATCATCCCAGATGGCAATAGGAGCGGGGTTATCAAAATCATCTACTTCTCCAATGGCCATATCTAGAGAATGATCAGAGCCATCAGCTAATGAGGGGGACCTCTGACTTTGGCTGCTCTTCCGCGTTTTTCTCTCTTTGGAATCATCACCGAAAGAAGCTATCCTGCTGCTCTTCCTCGCAGATTTTCTAGCCCCATAGCTATCAGAAATAGTCATTTTCCGTGATTTCATTTCCCTGGAATCATCATCGCGAGCAGAAACTATGGTGGGACCATTGGCACCAAACCTCCAGGAAGCAGTGCGCCTTCGTTTCTTAACAGTGTCTGCAGGGCTAGCATTCACATCAATTTGGCTGTTAGGTTTTCTCCCAGACCTACTCGGTACATAGTCAGATTCAGAATCAGAATTAACAGGGTCATCTGCTTTCTCAGAAGAAGGTGTTGACGAAGTAGTTTCTTTGGTGGAGCCCTCCAAATTGTCATCACTAGAAACTACAGTCTCTGTGGGATCCTCTGAATTGGCATCTCTAGCAGCTTTAGCGGAGGTACGACGTGTAGTACGTACTACTCTTTCAGCAACAGCAGCAGCCGTAGCAGCAGCTTTAGCAGCGCTACGACGTGTAACACGTACAACTGTTTCAGTAGCAGCTTTAGCAGTTACAAGATGTGTCCTTTTGGCTGGAGATGGAGAAGCAGTAGTCGTTGTGACACTGCCACGCTTCACAGTCTCTTCTTGCTTAGTATTTGTCGACCTGCTAGAATTACAAGTTCAATTACATCTGAGCATTTAAAAAGCCGGCATTGCTATTGTCATGAACTTGCCACATGCTATAATCAGTTACTACATAGTACTCCCTCCGTCCCGAAATAGATGAGCTTTTAGGGGGAAAAATTGTCCCAAAATAGTTGACTTTTTAGGATTTCTAGGCTTTTTTTAGCCATAATTTCCTAATTTACCCTTCTATTCTCCCAACTACCCATGACCATTAATTACATTTACCTCTCTTACCATTAATAAAGATACATTAACTAATAAGGGTGAATTTGTCAATACATATTACTCCTTAATAAGTGTGCACAAGACTAAAAGGTCATCTATTCCGGGGCGGAGGGAGTAATAGTTACCGGGTACATACTGTCATAGGAAACAACACATAGTCACACTATTCTATATAAAGTATTTTATCATTTATATCTTCCATAAGAGAATGTTGCAAGAGAATAAACAATGTAATTTGACAGTCCGAATGAATGTCCATAAGAATCTATTTTCCTTGCTGAAATCAATTTTAGTATATGTATGTAAATGATAAGATGTTGTGTTCTGCAAGGAAAGGACAAAAGCTGGTTGTGTTTTCTTCTCAAATTAGTGCTTGAAAAATACCTGCTAGCATTCATGTTCAAGGCACTCCGATCAAAACCTGCTGACCCAGTAATAAAAACATCTGCTGTTATTGAATCACCATGAAAATCAATCATCCTTTTCACGTCCTTGTCATTCTTTACAGTGATCAGATTCCGCTTATTTCCAGGGAGGAAATACTTGATGGAGACTGTCTTCTGATCCAAATCACATGTTTCAGCCACTTCTAACTTCAGGTCATCGAACAGGGTCCCGTGATTAATAGTAGTTGCATATGCCTCCCCTCCAGTATATGACAAGGTCCCATCGTCTTTTGTTACAAAATCACCGCCAGACTGACATATTAATATAAGCTTTTCCCTAGCCATAGCATATATCTTCTGAAATGCACATAAACAATCAGAAAAATACACTGGGTAATGCCTTTGGCTTCACAATATCTAGACATCACTCATTAACAAGTTTGTATTTGAAAATTGGTAAGTTGCCTGCCTCAGGCAATTGAGGCAGGTATTTGTTGCATTTGATAACCTGTAGTAGCCAGCAGCTTTTTTGTTCCTTAACTTTTTATTCTTTTTCTGAATCGACAAGATAGGTGCCCAAGGCATCTTAAATAACTCATTCTACACAAAGTGCCAAGTATAGATTTAATTAAGAGGTTGGTTTTTAAGTAATCAACATTCTCAAATAGAAGACAAATCAAGTTCTTTAATCCAAATCAGTACATTTATCACCTTTTAGCAGATGACCTCAACGTCTCTGCATGATTAAGGAAACAAATTCTCTGAACAGTCAAAAACAAACAACAAAGAAGTACGATCTCGCGGTTTGAGGATGAGAAAACAAGAGGTCATTCACTACTTACCATGGCCCAATTTGCGCTTTTTTTCTAGCCAAATAACATCTCAAACTACTTATTACTGAATTGTTTGACAAATGAAAATAAATCAAAAGTAGCTTCAGTTTGCAGCAAGGAACTTGAGGAATTTATAGGACATACTCGAAAGATTTTGACAAACAAAAAGAAAAAAAATTAATAGGAACATATTTCATTACATGGGGGAAAGGAAGGAGAGAAGTTCACATGTATCTCCATTACCTGATTTTGCTTCGGTTGCTGTGCTGAGAGGGTTTACTTGAAGAGAAAGTATGTAAATAATGGTATACACATACTTCTTCTGTCCCAAAAAGATCTTTCCGTTTTGATTTTTTTGGTCAATTAGATTCAACTTTGACCAAATATTTACAAAAATCTAATTAATATAATGAAATTATAAAAATAGTATAGAAACATTACTACATATATCAAATAACTATCTTTACAATTTCATATTATTAAGTAAACTAGTGAAACATTAGTTCAAAATTGAATCAATATGACCAAAAAAAGTCAAATGGAAAGACCTTTTCGGGACGGAGGGACAATACGCTTCAGTTTTGTTCGCTTAAAAAGAAAAAAAATCCTAAAAATGGCCCACTGCCCAATGTTTTCTCTTCCAAACATGCAAAAAGATCACATTTAAAGAGTTAAACTTTAAGACTTCAATTTTACTTTTATATATTTCCATCCAATTGTACGAGAATTATTACTGGACACCTATCATTCCAAAATAAGTACCCCCGGTATTATTGATAGGGGTGGTACAGTTTTATGATACTTCCATAACATGTCTGCATAATATATTGTAAAATATCTTTAAGAAAATATCGTCACTGAACATCCAAATATTGGTTTTTGTACAAATATTTCCGTAATTTGGTACGCAGTGCACAGATGCTCCATCCACATCCTAAATCCATGCAACTTACTGAAAATAACGGTACAAGCCTGAGAAATACCATATTTTCAAATGGAAAAAAATTGAAAAATAATGAAAATTTATAGCATAAATCTGAAAATGCAACTCTTCTTTTTTGGTACAAGTTCAAAGAGAATGTAGGATTCTTTTCTGGGGACACGGAGAGAGAGAGAGAGAGAGAGAGAGAGAGAGAGAGAGAGAGAGAGAGAGAGAGCACTTTCCCAGATAAAAGAACATGTAATTGTATCACGGAGTTTAGATTTCATGAAGTTTTATGCCAATAAAGTGAGAAGGTCTATGCTGTCATCACTGAATAGTTACAACCAATGGAGTATATATTAACAGCTGTATTAAAAGTTAACACTACAGTAAACATAATTTCAAACAAGTACCAAAAACTATATTGCATCTATGACACCCGCTGCATTGTCATACGATGATCAGAGTCATTTGGAAAGCGACATTTCAAGCCCTCAATTGACAAGCCATGTAGTAGCATTGTCTAGAAAAATCCCTGGACCCAGGGGCGGAGGCAACATAGAAGTAGGGTGAGGCAAGCTGCCCCCAGTTTTTGTGTAATTTTTTTTTAAATATGTAAAACCAAGAGGTTTAGTTATTCTATATCCTACACATGGGGAGGTACACGTAAAATTCAATTACACAATACATAATCCCATGCAAAATTATTTTGAGTTTATGTTGTTTTAAGTTCAAGATGGTGCATGTGACTTAGTATGCTCCTTTTAAAATTAAAATTGGTATTACATGTTTTGTTTACGTTTGGGGCGTGTCAATGAGTTAGTATTTTCGGTTGGAGAATTGTAATAGTAATATGTGTTGAGAGCTTAAAGATATCATTAGTGTTGCCATTGTTGTCGCAAGTGTTGAGAGAGTTTTTTTGTCTATTAATTAAGAGCCGCATAGGAGATAAGTGGTTGAACGGTTTTTTAGTGGTTTACAAAGAACAAAAGACTTTACGAAAAAGTACCATCGAAGCTATCATTAACCGTATTCAAGATATCAATTTGAAAAATTGCCTCGTATTCATACATTTTCAATATTTTTCTAGGATGTGTGTGTTTGAAATTGATGTATTTATCGTACTTTATCCACAAAAAATTGTATCAAATTTCTTTTATATTTTTCGCTCCATATTTTACGCATCAAAAATTTTCCACTAATTTTACCTTACCCTTCCAAAAAATCCTGGCTGACCACCCTTCAATTAAATAATCATTGAATGATACACATTCCTCAAGTGTTTAAGGCAGTTAGCATCCTTATTGAGGTGAACTGCAACAATCTTATAAGTATCACTATTAATAATACTATAACTGAAGTCTCAATCCCTTCCATACATATTAGTAAATTGAGCCCCTAAACTACAGAATAAAGATATAATTTATAAGAAATGCAAAACGTGGCGCAGCTCATGATTGGCAACTATTCATCAAGCATCCAGCCTATTGTGCCCAAGAACCAACAAATCCATTTTTCTATTGTTGTTTTCTTCTTCTCCAAAATATACCACCACTTAGCAAACAATAGTACTATAAGGCGCTTTTTGGAACTGAAATCCAACCAACCCCTTCGTTCTCTCCCCGCCCAGCATTTCTTATCTTATTGGGTACATCTGAACTCTTTTCCTGAGATGATTCTTTATTTAAATATAAAGCTGCATATTACAGAGCTATTTTCCCTTCTCTTTTCTTAATTCCATCAAGTGTGGCTACTTGTCAAAGAAACTAAAGCCGATATTTATTTAATTTAAGACTCCAACACTTTGACTATATAGGAGCTCATACTTAAACACTCTGAATATTTTTACTTGACCTCTTTACTTGAGATGAAAATTTGGAGGACCAAAACCAAAAGGAACATGGAGTGGGTGGCTAATACCCTAAATCAAATCACAGAGGCCTTCTTTAACATGCTCTTTAAGTAGTCAGAGCTTCATTTTTCACTAGAAATATTGCTAACCATTCAAGTCCAGTAGCCAGTAGGAAACCAAAAGAGAAATACCCAATTACACAACTGTTGTGAAACCCAAAAAAATGAAAAAGAACTTAATTACTTTATTTATTATTCTCTTGTTCCAGAAAGAATATGCACATATACCAGCAACAATTCACAAAAATAAAAGGCAAACTCTAATCAGAACTCCCAAAAGCAATAATCACCCGAAACACCAACAAATCACAGTTATCACAGAACAACTCAACAAATTAACGAATTTAAAACACATTCCTCGGCTGTAATTGAGCATTAGTGTAATCATTACTCTAATTCAGCATGTACTACACGAATGTCGAAGACATGAGCTTAGATTCGTAAATTTCATGGTCAAATTAAGCACGAGAAACTTGAAATTGACGGAGAGGGGAAAGTGGAGAGAAGTTACCGTTGCAAATCACGATGGACCTGCTCGGAGAACGGAAGCCCTAAGAATCGAGGGGGCCGTATGGAATTAGGGCAAAATCGGGGAAGTTGGATGCCCTAAAAGGTTGTGTTGGAAGTTGGAGTGCCGTGCAGTCGCTGGACAAAAAGATAACGATGTACTTCCAAAGGGGTTCTTTTGATATTACCTAAATCTCATAATTCTAATAGCCTCCCTTGTTGTTTTGACTTTTACTAGTTGACCTCCATGTAACATTGGATTCTACCTTTTGAGTCCAAACTAATCCTCTTTTTGTGTATAGTTGTGCTAACATTATTTGCCAGCAAAATTACATTATACTTTTTCCATCCCAAAAAAAAAATTATTTTTAAAAATCGTAATAATTTAATTATAATATAATGTATACCTCTCTTCTTAATTTTACGTACAAAATACAATGAAACAAAAATAAATAAATTTTTGACGAAAGGAGAATGCGCCTCAATATTGTAAACAATACGCATTAATTGGTATCAGATTCAAGGATATTTGAATATGAAGAGTATTATTAGTATGAAACCCACGCATGATACATATACATAAAGTGTAAGAAATAAACAAACACTCTGTTTATAATTATGAATGGATCTAATTACAAAATCACATCAATCGAAGCAAATACATAATAATAATAATAATAAAAATAAATGAAACGATTCGTGCCAACAAACAAATATTCTAAGATGCACAACAAATTTTCTTTAAAAAAACAACAACAACAACAACAACAACAACAATAATAGTGAGTATGATTAAAGTTAGAAATAAATTTTGTATCAAAGTAAAAACAACAAATGAGTAGCTTTGATTATTTGTGCCGGTAAAAATACAAGTTAGTTCTATATCTAAAGTAATTTTGTAAAGAAAATTAATTAAATAAGGGAAAACGGCATTTTAGGCTCTAATGTTTGACAACTTTGGCATTTTGGGCCTCCAGGTTCCAAAGTTGGTGATTTGGGCCCTGATGTTGCAAAGTTGCA
>JAOTQG010120771.1:0-10729 GCA_025631175.1 Iris virginica | reverse complement strand
TGATATTGAATGATATGTAATGAAGTGAGAAGTTAGTGATCAAGTTTTACCATATTAACCATGTGTTCAAGTGGAGCCATATTGAATTCGTGATCCGGCCATTAGACATATCTGCTCACGCGGAATTCTTTTTTTCTGGTTGCACCTAACAAGGCATATGCTACTAACACAGAGTTCAAATGATTCTTATGATTTCAAAAAAAGAAATTTTCGATATCATGCTTGGCTTTTTAATGCCTTGAATCTTGGTGGCAGGAAATGCATATTCACTACGAGACCTTTTAGTTTTTTATTCCACTAGCAATGTTCTCAAATGATTCTTTCATATTATTTTGACTGATTGAAATTCGAATGTTGAAGCAGCTGCAAGCAAGACTCTTTGGCCACAGTTTGAGATTGTTAATGAGGATGAATCTGAGTTTGATGCGGAGATTTCTAACATTGATAAACTCAACTCAACACAGCTCATTGAACCTATTTCTAACGTTGATGGGCTCGCAAATTCCGTCCTTGACAGTGATGAGGTGTGTATTGTTAATTAAGATTCTCGTAGTACATGGGTACTAATGGATTTTTACAGCTTGTTTACTTTTTTGGGCTATAGGGGGATGATGACAAGAAGAGTTGGGTCTCTTTTCATAGACAAATCATGAGGGCACCGGAACAAGTATTGAGGTAAGCTACTTGATATAAGGAATATGTGTTACCATTTTTTTAGGCAGAGAAAATACCTTAAATGCTTGTCTATGCATTGTTATCAACGCAAGTTGTAATAAAAGTTTGATAATCATACAAAGCTAAGTATCTTTTTGCTGCGAAGTTTATTAGTCCCCTTAAATAAAGGATCCAACTCTCTGTTGTTTATGTAAATCCTAAAAGAAGATGAGGATATTCAAAGTTAGCCTAATGACATTGAGAGGTTAGCTAGTATGAGAAATTACTATATTATATGGTTGATAATGAAAGTGATATTCACGCGGCAGTTTCTCTAACATTTTTTTCTCATCGATAGAGTTTTTCTTTGTTGGAGATGATGCATCATTTGGGATAACATTACTCGATTATCTGTGAGGCTGAAATTTTGTAAACAAGGCTGAGTAATTTTATAACATTACTCGATCATCAATGAGTGGACTTTATTCCACCACCATGCGGAGATTATTCCTTTAAACTACATAAATTCGACTGGAGTAGCATTTTAGGTATTCAAGTATAAATCAGCAGAGTTCAAGTGTATATGCTTCATGTCCTATGGAAAAATTGATTCATATGAAATCAACATTCATAGTTGATCGACTTTTTTAGTGTATGAGATGGCTTGTTTGAAACAAAATGAAGAAGTTGATGAGATTATCCGGATTTTATGTTGAACAGTATTTCTGCAGCCCCACGGCGTTAGAAAGTAGACATTGTCATTGGGCATCTTTAGAGTACTGTGTGCAGAAGTGTGGGTGGAGTTCAACCAACCAGAACTGCTGATTTCATTCTGAAATAAGAGTCCACTAATCCTTTTTGGGGTCTTTCAAAATAAGCATCAACTTCGAGAGTTTGCCAGTTTGGAACAAAAAGAACGATTAGTGACCACAATTTTTCCTTGGACCCACACATGGCAATTTAAGTCCGCAAAATTCTTTTCTTTTATTGAAATGACCCTCCCAAAGCTATGTGCTGAATCAAACAGGAAACAAAGGGACTAATAAAATTGTGTTGTCTTCACGGACTTTTGGTATTCAAGTAACTATTTAATTATTTATTAATTTATTTTGCTAAGAACAAACAAGTGCAACTGCTATGATATGCATATTTTAGTTGATGGTACATATTTTTCAATTATGTATAACCTCTTGATTCTTATATTTTGGCAGTATACCCTTTGCTTAAACCTTTATCCTCCGTGGGAGGCAATTTTCTTGTGCATCTATCTGTTGTGTTTCTCTGGTATGCATGGATTAACTTGATAAAATGGTGAGTCGAAATTAACCTTATCTTGAGTGACTCAGCCTATGGAGTACTAGCTGCGTTGTCCTTATGATGACATATTTTTAGTTTGATGATCTGTAAACCATATTATTACACCTTGTTTCACTTCTCTATAATCATTTTAGGCTTTTGTGTCTGTTGTCAGTCAATCGTTTATTGTTTTCCAGGTATTCTAGAGTTGCTGGATCTAAACCCTTATGGCCAATGTCAAGTGGCCGGCCATCCGCTAATGATATTCTTAAATGCAGTTTTTGTGGCAGCCATCGAACTTTTGAATTTCAGGTGCAATTGCTAGACACCACCTTCACTTGTGTCAATTCAATATATACCACAATGCCAATGGTCTTTTAAGCTTTAGTGTCCCCTTCTTGCTGTCCCAAGTTTTAGGTAATGCTCTTATTCTCATACTGACATCTTTGTGTTGTTGCCAGATTCTGCCACAGCTACTTTATTACTTTGCCGTTAAAAATGATGTAGACTCTCTTGATTGGGCAACTATCACTGTGTATACCTGTGAAGCTTCTTGTGAGGGAAGCTTGGCTTACAAAGAGGAGTTTGCTTGGGTTCAGCTCGTGTCACAATCTACTATGGGACCTAGATAACGCTCGTCTTTTAACCTCTCATGGAGCCTGCAGTGTGCATCCATCTTCGGTTATCTTTTTTACTATTTTCCTTTCCATCCTCCCCATACACTACCTTATCTGGTTTAACCAGAGTGAGTCTCTATTTCTTTTTCCTTTCTATCATTCTCCTTTTATCCTCATGTATCAGTCTAGAAACACTAGTTTAGGAAACCTGATTGTACTTCTGGTGTTTCTTTGCATCAAATTTTCGCATAGTTCTGGAGATGGAAAATGCATGTAGCTCCTTTTTGATGGTTCAGCGTTATACTCGGTAAATGTATGGAACTGAAATTACGATGTTCTGCTTCAGAGAGTACATAACGATTACAGTTTTGTAAAACATTTTCTTCCGCTGAAATAATATACATATTGTTTTGTGTGATGGGTTTTCTGTTGATGCATATTGATTTGTAACTTCTCCTGCCAATCTTCCATGAACAAGTCGAAAGCCCAGCAATAGACCAAGTACAGTGGTAGAAAACTATATAAAGGAACACCATTTTAGCACATGATTGTTGTAAAGCTACACTATCACACAAGGTTCACACCTTTGTGGCCTGGACTTGAAGAAGAATTTGTCTTGCGGGCGCAATATGAAGTTCACGCATTAATTTGTGTTGTATCAAACAGGTTTCTGAGATCCGTCTTGCTCCATGTTTTACCATGTGTGAGCTGATAGGATCTCAAGATCCTTGCCACGGGCATTTTAGCTGAAATCTTCATCCATTGCTCAACAACGAATGCTGTTCAATAAACAGAGCCACCTCAGCTTAAATCAAGTCAGTTTGAGCCGAGGTTGAATACGATTTTAGATGAAGGGATTGACGAGCCTGGGCAGGTCAGCCGACAGACAATATATAGTCACAGTGTAGCTTGCAAGTGACTGAGTGAGCAATGGAACTGTCAGTTGATAAAGATAACTTTGGTCACTGTCCAAAACTGGACACTCATCTTAGGGTAAAAATCTGCTCGAGAATATATACCATCCATCAACAATGGCTTAAAATGCACTTGGCAGAGAATTGATCAGATAATACTTCCCCAA
The DNA here is from genome assembly GCA_025631175.1 of Iris virginica. Taxonomy (NCBI): domain Eukaryota; kingdom Viridiplantae; phylum Streptophyta; class Magnoliopsida; order Asparagales; family Iridaceae; genus Iris; species Iris virginica. Next base: position 7,081 of record JAOTQG010120771.1, on the reverse strand, counting down.
TCAATGACTATTACAGGATTGCCTTAACATTAAACGATCATGTTTAAAATCCCATAATGAAAATATAAAAGCTTTACATTCAAACTGATTTGCCAAGAGAAAAGAATAAACACATGACCCAAAGTATTTGAAGTGTACTGCTACCAAAATTTTCTTACAAATGAATAAAAAACCAAGGCTGTACACGAGAAATTGAGAGCAAAGGGCAAACCATTTTTGAGAGAATTCCATTGCACTGCTTGAGGGACGCTGCTGTATATTTGAGTGAGCACGGTGAGAAATTTGCACATTATTTGGAAGGTAACCCATTAGGATGGATCAAAGTGGAAGGTTTCTAATTGTACATGTTCCACAAATGAATGATGTACTGTAGCTTTTTGGTTTGGTATCATGAAGATGCAACACGATTGTTCCAACGTAAGAGAGACGGGCAAACTGAAGAATAGGATTGGAGTTCGGGACATGGTTCAGGAGAAACGTCCTCAGACGAGCCCGACACATTGGAACAGACCCAAATGAAAGAAGAGTGAGAATTTTTGGAGAATGAGATATTAGATAGGCAGATCAAAGTGAAGGGAGCTTCGACAATTCCCGTAAAATTCCCAGCTGCTGTGATATTCGTACCAGTCATGTCTTTAAAGGTGATACCTTTAACTATGGGGAGTGCCTTCCGATCATATTTATCATCCGGGTGGAAACCACTCTGACCTGTCGCCTTGATAGCCAGTTGGACATTTGCGAACTCTACATCAGATATAAGTACATCAGTTATGTAACCACCTCTGCCTTTTAAGGTCTTCAGTTCAACTCCAATGAGCGAGTCTTGTATTTTTACATGCTCAACTAATATACTTGAGATGCCACCAGACATCTCACTGCCAAAAGCCAGGGCAGAGCCCATGGAGGACTGAAGTCGGACATCTCGGATGTGAACATCTGTCGTCGGTCTACCATAGGCTATTCCATACTCATCCCAACCACTCTTGAGCGCGACGGCATCGTATCCCATGCTAATGTTGCTATTGACGATGCAAACATTGTCGGAGGAATCTGAAATGTTACCTTTCACACTATTACTACACGAATAGTTTAGATATGGGTTCATACAAAAAGTTAGAGAAACTAGGTAGAAGTAGGTCTATTAGTTTGATAAGTGAAAAGTCATTAAGGTTCTATTTGTTTCAAGGAAAAGAGCTTGCAAGCAATATAGACTTTTGTAAAGTCAATATCATTCATCAATATCTTATGTTTTGTAATGTATGGATAATTGACAATAAAATTTAGTGCAAATGCCATTTTCACGAAAACACATGGATAAAAATAACTTTCTAAAGGCAAATAAAGATAAACTTGGAGATAAACAGCTTCTCAGAAAACTGACTTGCAGAACTCAAATCCACAAGTATTTTCCTCTCATTCGTAAAATATTCTAGAATGGACTCATTTAGTGGAAATTATTTTCCATGAAAGAAAGAAGCCCAACTATCAGTACCTAATATAAATATCTTACGAGGACAACATGTCACATATTCAGGCAAACTCCACACACATGAAATTTTGTTTTTTACCATAGTAGATATGTAAATCTCAAATTTCGATCATACCTGGTACTATTCCAATGGTGTAAGGAGAGTCGGGTGGGGAATAAGCCGTTACATTTTGAACCAAAACATTACTGCATCATTGCCACAAACAATTGGATTGAAAAAAGTCAAACCCAAGTAAACTTCATGATCTTGAAAATAGTTGCAAAGAAAGTAGTTTCAATCAATCAAACTTCAATCAAACTACCTGCAATATACAGGATGGATATTCCAGGCTGGGGAATTTAAGAATGTTATATTTGAAACAATAACATCCTTAGAACTGATGAATTCTACAATATGTGGACGGCTATAGTTCAGGGAACGAGAACTGAATTTCTCCCACCAGACTGAACCCTGGCCATCGATAGTCCCATTATCACCTATACAAATGTGTGGTATAGCTATATAATAAGAGATATAGGCTAAATGGTAAACTAAGTACAACTATAAACTAGATAACCCCAAATACCTGTTATGACAACGTCAGTGAGATTATTTCCGGTAATTAAGCTTCGATACCTCCCACCAGGAAGGTCCATACCTCGACCATAGGAAGGTAAGGGATCAACTGTTTTCCACTGAGAAATATCCTGCAAAAATAGAAAATGATTGTTAATCACTCTAAGCAACTTATTAGACTAACTGACATCTTTCTTTTCTAACATCAATTATTCAAAGTTAACTGAGTTCTTCTTACTTCATTCAAAAGAATTAACTAAAGGAACTCGGGGTGGCTGATAAACTGAGCTCAGCTCACCTCATGTTGGATTGTAGTTGGCCTTTAAGGCAATTTGTAGTCAATTTCTTCTTAGTACCTAACAAAGCTCGAGCTTAACTCCTTCACAAATAGAATACATGGTTTCTTGAAGTAATTGACGCAAGAGAACATAGGTTCATTGGCTCAAGCGAACCCGCAAGTTTGATTTTAAAATTTGAATAGCAAAAGCTCGGGTTAACCCGGACCAACTAAGTCGGCATATTTGCTAGTAATTCATACTTTCTGATTATCACCTTGATCAAGCTGGTCTGAGTATGGCTTTATTTTCATAGATAGTTATAAAAAATATTGATCCGTCATCTTTCTTATGAGAATATCGGTTTACTTGTGTCAGAATATGACTCAATTCATAGGAATTCTATTTATATCCTATTTAAGAGTATGATTCAAACCATAAATATTCGATTTACATCCTACTTTAGGCGAGTTGAAATAATAACCTCGGATCCAAGAATAATGGCTTCTCTTTCGAGAAAGAGTGTAAGGTGGCTCGTAAGATTGAAGCTTCCAGTAAGCCATTTTCCAGACGGGATATAAAGTTGAGCGCCACCCTTGTCTGCAAAAGATTTGAGATAGAAAATGGCATTCTCAAATGCAACTGTGTTCAATGTTTTTCCGTCTCCAACAGCTCCAAATTCCAGTATAGAAACACTGTGAGGCCTTGGTTTCAACGGTTTATTGAGGTTGCATTCTCCTATATTTTCAATCTCAAAGAGTTCAGCAACATGAGTGAAGGTCAGAAGCAAAACCAACACCACCTGAAAAGAAGAGAAAACAAAAGAAAAAGGTAAAGAGCAAAGCATAACAAACATTCAACAATTGTGCAGTTGATTCTTTTTTGAATTTGCCGTGATCACTTTTAGGTATAAAGTCCTTATTCCATTTTCAACTACAGAGAAAGGAACAATAAACTAAAAACTGACAGAACCCACAGAGGTATACTACTTATCTGGGTAGGAAATAATTTATGCAAGAATTTACTACTGCTCTGCACACAAATTAGAAATCTTGTAGAGTGTACAAGAGTTGGGTGTAAGCAGTAATATTGTTTTGGTAGTGGTTCCCATTGGCAATAAAACTAGTATTTAAAAAGAATGGAAATCAGATTCCAGAACAGGAAACTGATTAAAAAGAGAGCAAACAAGATGTACCAAAAATGTGAAGAAGGAAATAACAACCTAAAAGTGAATTGATCATAATTCAGTCTTCATACTAAATATGTGAAAAAGATGACTTGACTACCATGGAGCAATAAAGAGAAACTACCTAAAGTCAGAGCTAACCAGTGAACCCTATGGCTATGAATTTGCATTCATGTACAAGAAAACAAACCAAAATCCAAACCAAGTGAAAAGAAAGAAGAAGAAATCAAAAGCCAAACTCCAGCTATGCACAAAAGACAATGTAGCCAAATTGAAGAAACAGTAGTAGGAACAACAAAAGATCAAATTGATCTTGACCAGTGATTTGACATTAACCTCAATTCAATCAACCAGTAACAACAAAAACCCAAATCCTAAAACTCAAAATTTGTAACACAACAAAGAAACTGAATTCAGCATATCAAAGTACAGACAACCCAATTAACAGTTTGAAAAATTGAACAACAGTCATTATGACAAAAACCCACAAGGCAAAAATGGCCAAACAGATCACATGAAGTAAACTGAACTCATGAAAACAAACCCAAAAATAAAAATTCAAGAAACAGAGAGACGACGTACTTACTAGCCTCTTCATGGGTCTCTCTCTCTCTCTCTATCTCCCCTTGATTCAAAGCCAAGGAAGAATGGTGAGAGAGGAAGAAGAAGGTTGTGTGGTTGATTGAATGATGATGGCAATTAAGGAGTAAACGGAACAAAAGGAGGAAAAAAAATAAATAATGGAATATAAGGAGTAACAGAGAAACGTATGGTAATAGAAAACGACAGCACTTAACTTGAAATAGACAGCTCCTAATCAACTCCTCCCTCCCTGTCTATTTCTTAATTAACATGGAAAGTGCGACCGGAATAATAATTAATTAAGGGTCATAATTCCCGTATTTAATCACCTACTAATTACTTGGGGTATTTTCTTTTTTTTCTTCTTCTTCTAACGGGTGGGTTTTGCCGACACTAAGAATTCGCGACAAATTAGCGGCGGGTGATTCTCTCTACTGCTGCTGCGTGGGGGAATCTTAATTGGAACTAATTGCGGGTGCTAATCTGTACTTTACTTAATTAATAAGGTGGGACAAATTGAAATACGTTCGTTGTTCTCTTTGTCGAATTAGGTTGGATACAGCAGTCCATTGTGTGTGTGTGTGCAGATCCACGCTTCAGGAACCTTTTGGGCTGGACATCGCTCTTGCTTTTCTTTGTTTATTATGTCATTATTAATAAGAATTTCGCTCATTAATATTTTACGATATTTCAATAATTTAACAAAAGAAAACGGTGGTTTATAATGGAATTTTTTATTTTATTTTATGTAATATCCTACATTTCAGCATCGAAGGGAATGAAGTATTTCATCATATGATTTGTACATAGCTCCTTATTACTCAAGATTCAATATTCTTAACGAATCAAGTTTTTATACTAATTAAGATCGTTACAGATGGTATCAATGCATGGAGTTTGTAACACCATACATTATACACAAAAATTATTTAATAAATCTGTCGCATCACATTATCATGTTGATGCGACATGATATTTCGTTAATTTTTGGCACATTGAAATATAAATTAGGATTTAGCACAATTAAAACGTTACTACTATGAGTGTGTTCTACCGGATGTTTTTACCAAAAAAAAATTTCGTTTTTAATTTCTCTTTTATTGGTATTACAAATTTTCTATTTATCTCTCTCTCACACGCTTACTTTTTACTTTAATTATTACAAAAAATTAAAAATTAAATAAAAAATCACTTATTATTTTATTTTTTTATTTTTGGATACTATCACTAGTGTACGTATCTTTTATGATTTGGCATTTGATGAAGTATATTTCACAGCAATTCTAATGTTTCTTTATCGCAGTGGTAATTACTACGATTAATATACTAGGTTTGTACTATTTAAAATAACATTAACTAGAAAGTCACCAAACATCTTCATTGGCCTTTGAAAAGGTGAACTGAAACTAATAAGAGAAGCTAGGGTTTAGTTTTCGGGTTGAATACTTGATTCTGATTTTTGGTGTTTTGGGTTATTCTAATTTATTTTTTAACCCAAAAAAAAAAAAAACAAGAACATGCCTTAAGGTATTTGTGCATCTTATAAAACAGGGAACCAAGGGGTGGCTCAGTGTTAGAGTCGAGCTTTACAGTATGTAAGGTCTCAGATTCGATCCCTTCCCATGCCCCCTTGGGGCCCAAAAAAAAAAAAAATCTTATAATAAACAATTCGTTAATTAGATATTCTTATTTATTTAGGGTATTGCTAATAACGAAAATAAACGCTTCCTAATGACTAAAACAATTTACCGAAGAAACATTACTGGCATACCGAAAGAATTTCCCGATCGCATGTGGATCACGATGAAGGGGGTGGGTTGGGGCCCACGGTTTCAATGATGTGCCATAAATGATAGGCTGGGCTCACTTAATTTTGCCAGATCAGAGGCCCACGTGGTGCCAATTTGTTGGGTCCGCCAGCTCGTTCCAAACAACCTCTCTCACTTGCGAGTCTGGTGTCTCCACTTGCGGGCCCCCGTTGTTTTTTAAGTTGAAATCTTATTAATATGACATTTTTACCCCCACCGTGCATCATTTTAGTCTCTTTTTCTTCGTTAGCATAGCCAATTGTTCTCCCTCCGTCTTTTTAGACTTGTATATACATTTAAAAAATATATATTTACAAATTTATTTTTATTAAAATAGTTATTTTATTACTAATAGAAGAAATAAATAAAATTAATGTTTATGGATAGTTGAAAAAATAGAAGGACAATTTATAAAAATAGATGTTAAATTAATTTAAAAATTTTAAAGTGACAACTATCTTAAAATATTTTTTTTACTAAAAAATTACATATTTTGGAACGGAGAGAGTATTATTTTTCAAGAGTGTACATTATATCATTTCTACATAAGCATTGAATTTGGAAATATGTGTGAATTTTTTCCATTATTATGATGATATAAACAATTATCTCGAAGTAATTCAGGAATACGAATAAAGTTGCAAAATATTTTATAATTTATAAATCAATTTACGATTGATTGGAATATACTAATTTATAAATTTATATCATTAAATATATAGTCATTTCATGATGATCAGTTGAGTCCATAGGTAAAAACAATAGGATTTTGTATCCTATTGTTTTTACCTGGTCATGAATATAGATTTATTAGAAAAATAGTTGATACTTTGTTTGTTCTTGTATCGATTTTACAATATTTGTAATAACAGCAGTGAATTGGAAGCCTCGATCGAATTTGAAAGGAACCAATTAATTTTATATTTCATCAATTGGAGACAGGATAAACTATTAATATATATTTCAGTCAAATATAGTACCGTACAAAAGCATCACTTTTGGTGTTGTATATATGAGGAAATATTTTAGGAACTGAGCAGTTGAAATATAATCATCATCAGTGGTAATAAGCATCTGGATGGTAAACTATAATAGGGGGTAATTTGCGCCGCCCCCCTTAAGGTTTGGCCAAATTTGATTGCCCCCCCTCAGATTTGGCCATTATACACTGCCTACCCTTTTTTC
>JAOTQG010120770.1:0-21208 GCA_025631175.1 Iris virginica | reverse complement strand
TTCTTGGAGCTCCAAGAAACAGCGTACTGTTGCTCGTTCATCCACTGAGGCAGAATATCGAGCTGTTGCTGCTACCTCCGCTGAACTTCGTTGGCTTTGTTGTCTTCTCACTGAGCTTGGCATCTCTATTCCTTCCATGCCAGTCATCTACTGTGATAACATTGGGGCTATGCATTTATGTTCTAATCCCGTGTTTCACTCGCGTATGAAGCACATTGCATTAGATTTTCACTTTGTTCGTGAGCAGGTCCGAGCCGGATTGCTTCGTGTAACTCATGTGTCTTCTTCCGATCAGCTGGCTGACACCCTCACGAAGCCCCTATCTAGATCTATGTTCTTGAGTATACGTAGCAAGATTGGTGTCTCGTCCCGAGCATCATCTTGTGGGGGTGTATAGGATGTCTATTATTATTAGTATGATTGTCTATTATAGCCTTGGGCTTTAAGTGTATAAATACTCTCTTTACATTTAATTGAAATTAGTTTTGTGAATCTATCCAATACAAGTCAGTCGCTAAACCGGATAATAGCGACTGACTTGTCATTGGCTATGCCCCCATTCTGTAGTAGTGAATACTCCAAATCAGATAAGTATAATGTCAAATCAGGTTTTCAGGCATCTTGGGAAGAATGGAAGATTCTAAAAAATAGAGAAGCCTCCAAGTGATCATCCATTAATGTGGCAGCTCAGAGACAGTGGAACACATGTTATTGGACTGTCAATCAGTCCAAAGAATTTGGAGAGCTTTGAACACCGACTAGATTTCTCCAATTGGGTACTAAAATGAATTTCGCAGATTGGTTAAACAACTTGTATTCTATCAAGAAGCCGTCAGCGTTCCCAACATCCTAACAAGATACCAAGAATCCAAGAAAAACTTTATGTGCCTTGGGGAAATAGCAAAAGATCCACACTCACGGGCAGTTTCAAGCTCAAGTCCTCATGGCCCTCATCCAAGTGTTCCAAGTATTCCCCCCCAGCCTTCAGAATGCTTTTGTAGAAACTATTTCCTTTCAAGTAGACGGAGCTAGGTTGGAATATGTGGTCAGGAGCAGCTTAAGAGACATGCAACAGTGGTGGTGAAATCATAGACCAACAGGCGAAATCTATCAAGTGCTTGAGTGCAGTCCAAGCTGAAGCTCATATACTGAGACATGCACTTGCCTGGGCCACAAGCAAATGTTAGTTTCATCAATCATCATCTGAGATCACTTCTGTAACAATTTTGACTGCATCGCGAATGTGTTTGAAGATATTTCTTATTTAGCTTCTTTTATGCCTTTTAAGTATTAATTTGTACTGAATTACTACAATATTTAGGATGTACTTACTACATGATAATAATGCAATATAGAATTGTAGTCTTTGGAAAGAAAAAAAAATCATCACACGTACATATCGCTCGTGTAAATAAATGTTTTACACCGGATGAAAATGTACTCATCTTATATTAGTAACCTCGATCACTAATAGTACTACTTATACCTCCTTATCCCATCCCCTTACCAAACGACCATTTAGACTTATTGCTTCTTGTAATCCTCTATGATGTATCTCTATCATGTTAACTTAATATGATGTATCTCTATTTTCTAATACATCATAGAGGATGTTGTGCGCAGCGGAATCACAACAATGACACGAACAATATCCAATGCGAAAGCGAGACAAAACAAACCAAATCAGACCCGTCCTTCTGACTTCGTCCTTTCGAGTTTCACTTGATCTCGTCCTTACGAGATACACCACTAACTTCGTCTCTCAAAGGAACACCGGGACGTCTTCCCTTTAAGAGACACCTTGTAACACACCACACACGTACACAAATCGAAAGTAAAGGAGACATAAAATTTACGTGGTTCGGAGGAATTCTCCTACTCCACGGGCGGCAGCCACAAACACTATATTCACCAATATTACAAACGAGTGTACACTCTCTTTCAAGTGTATCACTCGCAGATATAAACGAGTGTATCACTCTCTTTCAAGTGTATCACTCACAAATACAATTGAGTGTATCACTCTCTTTCAAGTCCATCACAGATACATGTTTGGGAATACCAAGAGCCAAAGTCCACCACAAAGGGAAAGAACCTAGAGGAACACCAAGGGTCAATTCTAGAAGCTCTAGAAGCTCCTAGTCTTGAGCTAACCAACTCTAACAATCTCCACCTTGGTGAGAGACGCCAAACAATCAATCAACCATGTAACCAGTTTGGCTGCCACCATGTCCACTGTTTATGCCTCAATTTCTGATTTTTGCAAACTGAAATCACCTTTGAAATTTCTGAACGATGCACAACCTTATCGTAGCCAGACGAACGTCCCTTGATTACAGGGGAAACAAATGCTACTGTTGTTTTCTGTTGTGCAATTTTATCAATGACCTTCGTAGGTCTCTTCAAAACCGATTGCAGACTGCCTTTCTTCAAATGTGGGCTTGTCTTTAAATTTTCTTTGGAAATAGCAACTGTCTCTACAGTTTTCACAAGCTCCACCGATTACAAATATCGATCCAAAACAAACATTTTTCAAATGTTTCGATCAAACAGATACCAAATTTCAAAAAATTGCTCCACCCAAGCAAATATTCCATATTCAAATGTCAAACTCCAAAATAATTTTCAAAACAAATGCCACCAATTAACCAATCTATTTTCACCCAAGAATCAAACTCAAAATAACCAAATTTCAAAAAAAATAAAAATAAAGGCCAAACAAATGGGAAGACTTATCTGTGATGGCCAAACAACCAATTAACAATGGGCGAAAAACTAGTGTTGATGATCTCCGACAAGTGGCAGCGCTTGTCGTGATGGCGGATTGTAACAAAACTTTCACCGTACTTCTTGTACGAGCAAGACGAAACCAATGGTACCCTAAAAACCAACTTTAATTCGTGCGATACCCAAGCAACCCCAAATCAGAACCATGGCGCTCTGATACCAATTGTTGTGCGCAGTGGAATCACAACAATGGCACGAACAATATCCAATATTGCGAAAGCGAGACAAAACAAACCAAATCAGAACCGTCCTTCTGACTTCGTCCTTCCGAGTTCCACTTGATCTCGTCTTACGAGATACACCACTAACTTCGTCTCTCAAAGGAACATCAGGACGTCGTCCCTTGAAGGAACACCAGGACGTCGTCCCTTCAAGGAACACCAAGATGTCTTCCCTTTAAGCGACACCTTGTAACACACCATACACGCATACAAACCGAAAGTAAAGGAGACACAGAATTTACGTGGTTCAGAGGTATTCTCCTACTCCATGGGCGGCAGCCACAAATACTATATTCACCAATATTACAAACGAGTATACACTCTCTTTCAAGTGTATCACTCACAAATACAAACGAGTGTATCACTCTATTTCAAGTGTATCACTCACAAATACAAAATGTCTCTCACATGTTGCTGGCACCCCGATGGCTCTCTAATGGCTCACCACTGGCACTCCAAGTTCATCCCTACACTAGGCTATATATAGCTTCAAACACTCTAAAAAATGTATTTAGACATGTTTGGGAATACCAAGAGCCAAAGTCCACCACAAAGGGTAAGAACCTAGAGGAATACCAAGGGTCAATTCTAGAAGCTCAGGAAGCTCCTAATCTTGAGCCAACCAACTCTAACAAAGGATACTCCAAGCTTTTTTTTCCAGCAATAATTTCATGAAAAGAGTTACTCCCAGGAATTCAAAATCGTTTTTAAACTGGTATTAAACACTCCTTAATTTCGGTCTTTAAGAGCCTGATTAAGGTGAATCAGTGGTTACAGATATGGGGGATAACTATTTATATGCTGATAGAATTTTCAGGAAGATGGAGCAACTTTTCGAGCCTGCTCTCTACATTGTGTCTTCATCTCTTCTTCTTCGTACTAGTTCGCTGGTGAGGCTCATTGTGTTAAGGAGACTTCATGATTCCGTTGTTTCCTGAGAAATAGTTGTCCAAACGTACTCTAAACACGTTCATAGGGGGGACAAATCTGTTTTAAGGAAATTATTTTTCAAACGAGCCTCGGATCATAGCTGTTTGCTTTATCTCTACTGTTTCGTTGCTGTACTTAATTAGTTTCCAACAGAATTGAATAAAGAGAGGTTACCAAAGAATATTTCTCCCGAACTTTCAAAGAGTATTTTGATTACATGATCATAAAAGTTGTTAAAATTTAGTTAAAAGAGCATCTTCTTATGGATTGTTTTGCTCCAAAATTAGTCAAACAGTAAAGATGATGGCATGCTTCAATCATTGGTAATGGTAGGACTCGTTTACTAGGATGAAGTAATTACGTGGCTTTTAGTTCTCTCTGGTTGGCTCCACAATTTTTTATCTATATTTTTCTTACTTTTTACTCTAAAGTTGTGACAACAAAATCAAAATTGCATAATTACAAAAAAAAAAAATCACTTTTTAAACAGATCGTGAGTCACTAGTGTTTCAAATCGGAACAATTGTGTTTAAAACCATTCAATCTGTTTGAAAAAATAAAATATTTTAAAAAAATCGAAAGTAATATTCTCTTCGTTTTATTTTAATTGTCCTGAAAAATATATTTTTTTCTCACGATATGTCACTATTATGAACACTTAAAATGAAACGAGAGAATAATTTTTAGTAAAAGTAGTTCGAGGTCAAGCCGAATGGAAGAAGGCAAAGTGCTCCAGTTCGAAACAGAAGTAACTGAAAGCTATGGCTTGTAGTGAGTTAGGATGCAAATATGAGATCCCTCTCTTAATTCTCTTTTTCAAATTGAAAGTACACATCAGCAGTGCTGCCACTAAGTAATTTAGGGACTGATTGATGTAGGGCGTCAGTGGGATAATGGGATTTATGGACTTCTGTTAGGCACCCCACTGGTAATGGAAAATATCTGGAGCAATAATTTTTCCGAATTTAAGGCGGAGCCATTGGTCGAAAGGCAAACATATGTCTAGTGTTAGAGTTTGGGGAGAGCCTGCTATGATATGATGTTAAAATTTGGAGTTTCATCATAAAATTAATTGATATTGAGATTTGAGAGGAGTGGTCCAGAATTTTTAGCAAGTGTAGATGAAGCTTGACTATACCCAATTTGGGATTTAGTCTCAAAACCTAGGAGAGAAAACAATAACAAAAAAGGAGTTCAAAATTTGATGCGACAAAATTTCGTGTTCGTCGCCTCCTCCGTTATGAAAGTATTTTGGGTCCGAGTCTGATAGTCAGACTCGAACGCAATGTGATATGAGGAGACTGAAAAATGAAATTTTTGTGTTCAGCGCCTCCATTATGAAAGCATTTTGGGTCCGAATGTATCTGTCAGATTCGGACGCAATGTGATATGTGACACTTGAGGGAGACCCAAAAATGAAAAACAAGAGGAACCTACTCTGACCATTGAAGAGGGAAAGAATCAAGTTCTAAGAAGCCAAGGGTCTATGAAGTCCAAATGGACCCATGACCTATCAAAGCTTTTCTTTAACACTCATGCCGAAAGTAAACTAGCAGTCAAGTCGGTCACAAAATGAACATTGCACAAAAGCTTAATTAGAGCCATTATTTTGCTCCATATCCACACATTCCACCATTATGTGCTTCTCTTTAAAATGGTTGAATGATCACCGATTATAAAGCTCAGCTCCCTCCCTTATTTTGTCATATCAATCTGATCCCCACGAAAGTGATCCATCTGTACCAATAATTCTCGTGAAATAGGATGTAATCGTGAGGTCAAACGACTCAGATGTGTTTAGTTGACAGTTCGTACATGACTAATATTGCTTAATATTGTAATCGGTACTGATATGAGAATATGTGATCAGTACTTTTGAGTTTATTAAACAGGAGATTCTTGCAAACTCAAGGGATTAAGAGGCAAGGAGAATATGAGAATATATGAATAGATCGCTATGTTCTAACTCCATAATGTGATATATCCGTAACAGATAATTAGTGGCTTGATTTCTGCTGCTACAACAATCCCAGCATCTGTAAAGTAGCACTGGCAGCAGTAGAATGAAGACTAAAGAGATCAGCGAACTCTTACCACCCATCAAACCTCTCTCGCCCCCACATAGCATATTTTCTTGGTACAAAGAAAGCCACATTGGTTTCAAGCTTCAAATCCATCAATCTAATCAGTTACCCCAATCACGAAGAATCGCCAACTAGCAGCTACAACTTGCCTAGCTTCGTCTCATGTCTAGCGACTCTCTAGTTGAGCCGAGCCACTCAACTTGCCTCAGGCTGTTTATTTACCTCAATTATATAAGGCCTGAAACCAACAAATGAGGAAGCTTGGAACTCGGAAGCGTACAAAAAAAAAAAAAAATCTTTGAAAAAAATGGAGAGTGGAAAGCATGCACGAGAGCAAACCGAACCAAGAGACACCTACAAAATCGCTTACATAATCCACTTCTTGCTTGGTGCAGGCAATTTGCTTCCATGGAATGCTTTCATCACTGCCATCGATTATTTTGGTTATCTTTACCCATCCAAACACATTGAGAAGGTCTTCTCCGTAGCATATATGAGTTCTTCACTCCTAGTCCTAGTCGTTATGATGAACTGGGGTAGGTGGAGCAGTAAACTGACCTTCAGAACAAGGATGAACTCAGGATTTGCCATGTTCGTTTTCTCTCTCATGGTTACACCGGTGATAGACTGGACATGTTACAGCAAAGAGAGATCGGGTCTGGCATACAATGTGGTCATTGCTTCTATTGTTATCTGCGGTCTGGCCGATGGGTTGATTGGAGGAAGCTTAATAGGCTCTGCGGGACAGCTGCCAAAACAATATATGCAGGCAGTTTTTGCTGGAACAGCTTCCTCAGGTACCAGATATTCTTCCTGTTTTTAATTATTCACCACAGTTTACCAAACCAAGAGTTTCATATGACATGTAACAAGGATAACCACAAGAGCTTACTAGCGAGATTGTATATACTGCAAAGAAGCCTAACAGTGAAAATTACTCCTTTAGGGTAATTGGTAATGTTACTAAGGGTGCTATTTACCTTTCATTCCAAGTATCATAGTGATTCCTAGTTAACTATGGAATTGCAACCACCCCTAGTTTACGATGCAACAGAGCATCTTCGCTTTCCTATACACTAGAATTGACAACGCCATCGTTCTGCTGGACTTACCTACTAACCCTTTTTCGGCTTCCGAGAGCGCTTGGCTGAAACTCTTCGGCTTGACAATGAAATTGATAAATAAGTTAGTTCGGCTCTGATAACACTTGGTTATATTAGGTCTTCAACCCAATAACTATCCTGCTAGATGATGAGATGAACATCCTTGAATAGCCAAAGAATTGCTATCCTCACATCAAGCACACCACTAGAAAAGGATAAATACATGTGCAAGTTATACCAGGCTTTTAAAGATATTTAACAAAGGAAAAGAAACAGAAGATATTCCTAGTCAAGATCCCTCTTGGATAACCAAATCAAGTTCCGAACACCTTTTTTCTGAAGCCCGCATCTTAGAATCCTGGTCTTCTTCCTCAAAAAGCACTGGTCTTAGATTTTTGTTGGTTTGGTTCATCACTAGTTGCAAGTCCCATGGCAGACACAGTATCTCTTTTTGAGACCAAAAAAGTTCAGTAATCACTTTTCTTTCCCTTAGAAAGTAAGAGATGTTTGAGTTGTGTGCATATGTGTTTGAAGAGGGGTGGGGGATCTAATATTTTGTACAATACCCTTTTTGCTTGGAGTCCATTTGGAATGCAAGTGATCTTTTCTTCTTGCTCACACAGGAGTTCTGGTTTCCATCCTGAGAATCATAACAAAGGTATCATTTCCACATACCCCACAAGGGCTCAGGAGAAGCGCCCATTTCTACTTTATTGTAAGCACTGTCCTTTTGTTGGGCTGCATCCTTTGCTGCAATCTGCTATACAAGTTGCCAGTCATGGACCACCATTACAAGCTTCTCCAGTACAACCAGCCATGTTCAAGGCCAAAACTGTTGGATGTCACACGGACAATTCGATGGCCAGCTCTGGGAATTTGGTTTATATATACTGTAACCCTGTCCATTTTCCCGGGCTTCTTGGCAGAAAATATGAAGTCCAAGCTTCTAATGGATTGGTATCCAATTATGTTGATCACATTGTATAACATTTCAGATTTTCTTGGGAAGTCTTTGACTGCAGTTTATGTTGTAAAGAGCATCGGAAAGGCTACATGGGCTTGTGTTGCTAGGCTGTTGCTGTATCCTCTCTTTGCAGCTTGCCTCCACGGACCGATATGGTTGAGAACTGAAGTGTTCGTGGGGCTTCTGACAATTACACTCGGATTGACAAATGGGTACTTGACAAGTGTCATTATGATTCTGGCTCCTAAATCAGTTCCATCTTCAGAAGCTGCAATAGCTGCAATTGTGATGGCCCTGTTCTTGGGAATCGGGTTGGTTTCTGGTTCAGTTATTAGCTGGTTTTGGGTTATATGAAGCTTCATGAACTACCATGGAGTACAAGGACGCTACTATCCGAAAGTTATCACCCATTCTTGAAAACTCGGAAAGGCAGCAGCAGTAAGAGAAAAAGTTGAGGCAGATCATTCCAGTTGGAAAGAACTACTTCAATACTCCATTAATTTTCTAAATTTATGATCTTCGCTTCTGAATTTGATTATTCTTTTCTTCCAAGAAAAATAGATTTATGTACTTATCTGCAAAACAAAAATTACAAAATTAGTAGTAACAATAGTAATGCCACTTTGGTATGATCCATGTCACAGAGGTGGCCGGGATAGTAGACTGGATGTTATGTCAACCTTTATCACTATTAGCACGAAGTAGCTGCTCCTCCGTTCCTTCCATCGATTCCCGACCATAGGGTTGTTTGCTCAGGCCTCTTAACTGTGTGCATATTAACAACAGATCCCCTGAAATAGGGGCATAAAAAATGAGATGTTAGGTTAAGACATTTTACATCACATAGTCTTGAGACATAGATCCTCATCATCGTGTACCAACTAAATGCTTCAAGTACCGTAAACGAGTCGGACCGAGCTCGATTCGGCTCGGCCAATTTGAACTCAACTCGACTCGATTCGCAAGTTTGACTTGACTCGACTTGCAAGGCTCGCGAATCGGCTCGTTAAGAGCTCGACTCGTTAAAATCTAACTCGTCTCACCATTACCAGGTTCAAATTTCAAACCAGTATATTCAGATCCAGCAACAGAGAACATAATAACTCAAAAAGGCTAAGCATATAGGCTTAAATCAACACATAATAACTCAAAACTCATTTCACATTAACTCAAAGTATCAAACATAAGACAAAACATGAAAAATTAAATAATACTGAAATATGGAACACATGAACGGTAACAAATCATTAAAAAGTCTCATTGTTATGTCGGCTCAGAGTCGCCAAGGCTCGTGAAGGCTTGCCAAAGCCCATCAAGACCTGTTAAAACCCTCTAGTGTCTTGACCCGTGAAGGCTCACGAACATCTGCGAGTGTCTCACGATCCAATTATAAGTCGGTACCCACCCGTTTGAGGTCCGACTCAAGCTCGTGAAAGCCCGTGAAGGCCCAACTCATGGAAAAACTTGACAAGTTCGACTCGAGCTCGCAAAAACCCAGCTCGTTTATATGCCTAGCTTCAAGATCACAGTATGTGTGTATGGTAAAGTGTAGAATAAGATGAGTAGGTTCAACATAAGAAAAAATGGATGCATTTTGTCCCGAACAGATACCATCTACACAGGCTCACCAGAAGATAGAATTCAAGAGTAATATAGTTGCATTCCCTTTGATGGAGGCATAGAATGTAAGCTTTCGAATTTAACCAGGCTTGGGATTTCTCTAGGGCATAGACTCTTTTCATCATCCCAAAAGAGTATTGTCCCGATGGTAGAGCTAAAGCTTTACAAAGATGAGGTCTTTGGCTCCATCATTTTCCACATCGCTTTAGGAAAATAGAATGATTAACAGAAGATAATTGTACATCAGAAAGGACCTTTTAACTATATTGATTTGGCATTTCAGGTGAAACACAATTGACAAAAGAGTATATAATATACATATGTGTGTGCATGTGTGTGGAGCTTGGCAGATCAGGAACACAGCGTGACCCATTCAGCATTTTCGCAATTCCTTTACCTTGAGCCTTCAATTAATTTTTTCTGTACACCACAACACAGCCGGTCGCCACAAGGAGTGTAGATAGTTTCAAGGTGAGGAGCTCGATTAAATTAATCACAAGTGCATTAAGAGTTTGAAGGGGATCCAGGAGCATATCAAAAGTTCCAAATTGATCATTAGTTGTTGCGGAACCAACCACCGTATCTCCACAACTGAGCCGCACTATAGTTTCTGCAGAATGAAAATGAGATCGAGCTTGAATGAAAACATGCCTTATAAGTTAGAGAAGGAAACGATGAACTGAAACACTAAAGCCCGCATAAGAAGATTAGAACGACGCTAGATCTGTAAATTTTCAAAACAAGTACTCTTTAAAAAAAAAAAAAAGAAAGAAACTAAGGGAGCTCTCATCCCATTGTAAACCCAGAGTGGAAAATTTGCGCCAAAGAAGAGCACTCTACCGAGTGCAGTTTGTAGCAACTATATACAGTTGTAGTTTTTGCAAACACACTTCTTAACATGGCCTTAACCAAATCACTTCTCCTTATTACCTACCCTCTTGCTTAGGATGAGTGACGAGAACACCAACGCAATGAAACAGAATTTGATCATGGAAGCTCATCTTAGCCTTAGGTCGGTGCAACAAGGAAAGGTCCCTACACCATTTTGAAAGGTTAAAAATGACCTGATCATAATCCAAGGCTGCATCAGTGTATTTCATAGTATTCCTAGCAAGCCAAATTTCCCATAATCCATCTAACAAAACGACAATGAACAGAAAACCCAACTGTGAATTTAAATACGCAAAAGCAAGCCCACTTAAAGCAGTGATCCTGAACGGATATAGCAGAATTATCCATATGCACAATGGACCAAAATGAGACCATACTGCTTTAGCCAGCAGACTCTGCAAGAACAAATGAGATAAACTTTTTGGTGATTCTGACTACAGCAAACACACTGCCAAAGAAATAGCAAAAGTTAAGCAGAAGAACTAAAAGGAGACAGCTTCTGCCATCTTCTTCAAGGCATAAGAAATAAAAGGGGCTTTCTCCGAATCGTCTGCAAAGTTGAAGTTCCTCCTTCCCCCAATAATTAATTTCAAGCAAAACCATGCCAAATTTGTACACCTCCCATTTCTCAGATAAGGCATGAGTCGTGATCAGCTCAGGTGCCAGGTACCCTCTCGTACCCCTTAATGTTGTCACAACATGGTTTTGCTCCCTTGTCAGCAGCTCAGCTAAACCAAATCTGAGACCTTGGCTCTAAAATTGTCATCAAGAAGCACATTCTCGGGTTTTACATCACAGTGAACTATCTTCAAACTGCAGCCCTCATGGAGATGAACCAGTGCTTTTGCTAAACCCAAAGCATGAAAGCAATACCAAATCTTGTTTTCCAATCTAAAACCATACTTTCATTGTTTGTCTTGAAAATCCAATTATCTAAAGACTGGTTTACCATGTACTCACGAACGAGAAGGCGATGACTCCCCTCTATGCAAAACCCTCTGAGATTAACCAGATGAACATGGTGGATGCTGCCTATGGTTTTGACTTCAACATGGAATTCTTTCTTTCCCTCATCAACATTCTCTAGCTGCTAAAAAGCAACTTGAGTCCCATCTGGAAGCATCCCCCAGTAAACCGCCAAACCCTCCCTGACCCATTTTCATGGAGAAGTTAGTAGTAGCAATTTCAAGATCTTTGTAACTAAATCAAACAGGCTATGTGGTAAATGATCGAGAACGTCATTGTCTTCTAATACATCATGGAAAGACCTCAAATGTTCATTTTTACTGAAATACCAGCATCCCAAACAGATTAAACCACCCATGACTAACATGACTGAACACCTTAAAATACCAGAGGTAGCTAGAGGACCTTTTGTTCACTTGAAAGCTTCCTATCTTGTCAAAGAGAAAGCAATTCCCCAAACTATTTTCGAAGAGCAGCATTATGCATGAGCAGTTATCAAGACAAGCAGCCCTGCAACCTTAAGATCATAATTGGGAAAAGGTGATATGACATCTAGTGCGAAATAGTGGTAACCATCCCATTCATCAAAAAGCTTTAGAAACCTATTTGGGCTACTACAAGGAGAGGCCACCACACCTGCGTTACAACCTGACTTGTCACGAAGACCCCAGGGGCATTATCAATGCCAATCATCTATACAAATGCCATAAGGACCACAAGGCTCAGGCATATTGCACCCTCCTTCAGGAATCTTCAGTGAACTATTATCAGTCACGCTCCCATATTCAAGACAGTAGAACGAAATTGAACCATTACTCCCTAGAACAGCAGCCCAAGAAGCATTCAGGGTGGAATTGTATGAGAAGAGAAATTGACTGACAATCTAGTTTTTGATCAAAGAAGTACCATGAATTGGGCCCGATAGAAGCTGAAGTAATTTCTCCATTTTCTTTATTAATAACATACCGAGCATCATTAACCAAGGACCCATAAGGCTAAGGAGTTCTGAAGCCCCCCATAAAGAATCAAATTCCCTAACTTCATTCCAAGATAAAAGGTCACGTTATTACCATTGGGCTTACTTACAAGTTTCATACCATTGGAAAAAGGTTGACTTTGTAAGAGGATGTCAATTAGATAGCTAAAACTTTGCCAAACTAGTTTTGAATCACTAGTGACCAAAACCAAATTTCCGGAGTCTACCAGTTCCATAGTAACAACTCCTTTACCAGATGTGTTTGTTGACCAAACTTTACCCCATCTGGAGTTTGCACGTATACATCTCTGGTTTTGCAAAAACAAAGGGAAACATATCTCCAACCATGGAGGGGTTATAAGCAGTCCAAACAATTATCGAAGAGCTGTAGTGAACTACAGCTAGGGAAAACGAGTTAAAGTTGTCTCCTGCAGACAAAAATCCTATAGCAAAAATCAACTTATCGGATAATATAAATAATCCACCTTCGTCAATCCAATTAGACTGAGACCCTGTGAACTCTGGATAAATCCGGCCAACCACTAAATAACTAGCAAGATGGATAATAAAAGGGACCCCATGAAACAAAATAAAAAGAACAAATTTATAGACAAAGAAGTACTCCAGTAACGTATTGACAACCTTAAGTTTACCAAAACAGTTGGAGATAGACAACCTCTGAGAAGTAGTAATACCAGACTTAATCAAACGTCTTGTTTCATTTCTTGTATAATTGAATTGTCTTGCATAAGCAATAGCCTCTGATGAACCAGAAACTGCACGGGATCAGTTTCATGAGACATGTTTCACCTGCTACTTCTTCAAGCCTGTATTGGATAACTACTACTTTTCACTCAAATTGTTTCAAGCAGTGGAGATTAGAGAGAACTTGATAGGCCATAAATGATAAAAGCATGGCTACAAGTATACAGGTTTGCGTTTACTAGTTAAGTGACCTCTGGGTCAATTGATAAATAGCATGATCATCGGATAGACAGATATAATTAATAGCTGGCATTCCAATTAAATGTTACCAATTTTCCCCATGATAGGGTAGACTTTTCAAGGTGCTTAGATTGCTCAAGCAGCTTTTTGTTGCCAACATCAAATGTCAGGCAAAAGTCTCTTTGGTTGTCTCCCTGTTCATGTAGGTATCTGTCAACAAAAGCAATTAATTTCCCTCGCTATTGGTTGCTTGATTGAAAAAAATAGGTACACAATTTCCATCCAACTTTCATGTTATTCATGATTAGTGATTTAAATGTATTGGAAAAATCATAATGAATGATAAAGATGTAGCCTAGGGATTAAATTCAGACATAATCAATTAGTACTACTCATATAAGTTTTCATCCTAGTTTTAAGTATCTGCCATCGTGGAACCTTGTTTGCTAACTCTTTTGCCGAAACTCAGCTTCTGATTGTATCCATTCAATAAGAGTAATTCATGAAAAATTACATGTCAGATATTTCCTGCCTCACTTCTTTCGTTTGGAATCTGTGACTTTCTAATCTGGATAATTCAACAGAATAAACACGAAATATTTGATAACTGCAGCTAGAGTGGCATGCATAATAAATTTTTTTCTCCCACTTATGACCAAACTATTAAGAGGGTCAAAGACACTACTCAAATAGTTAAACGGACGAACTTTACATGTTGTAACATAACACCGTGTATATTTGGTAATGTCACTTTCTTGTCATATAACCACATATTAACAAGGATTAGATATGCTGGTAGATACTTACCTCACCAACATCCATAGCAATTAAATTGTGACAACAATGATGCTCACAGATACATACTTTTTACGCCAATCAAAACACCGTAAAATTGGGGTGGAGAGTATCCATAACTAGAACGCAACACCTCCGTAATTTCGAAACTCAATAAAAGGAGACACAGTACACTGGGAGAAAAACATTCATAACTTATTAGCTTTACATACAAGAATAACAAAATTAAGAATATAGCTATTCAAGAGCAACAAAAATTTGGCTAAGAACAATTTTTGAAGGTAGGAAAACCAAAAACAAAAAACGGGGTCAAGAAGTTACTAAAATCTGTGGTATTATACAAAAGAAGGTTCAGTCTCAGATCTAAGAGGCAGCAGCAATAGGAGGGTATTGAGAAACTCCTTGAATGAAACTTGGCGATGTAAAATGACTATTTTTCTCATCACCTTCATCTTTGTGTTCATCTTCCTCAGCATCCCACAGAAAGTTTGCATAAGAAGCCATCACATAACTGCGATCCCAACAAAAATCAGCTTTAAAATGCACAATTTTAGTGAAGCTATAATGAAAGAACAGGACCAAATAGTATAGTTCAAGTTATACCAGTCATCAGGAGCAGCTTTAACAGCTCGATCAAAGTAACTCTCAGCACGTGGTGCATCCTTATGAGTCTGCCATATAATATCACCATACAAAGACAGAACATTTGCATCACTCGGATTTGCCAATATGGCCCTTCCACAGTACTCTTCAGACTTATCAAAATCTGCATGCACCTGTAATCAACAGCCAAATTAACTGATTACTATATGAAGGAATTGCAAAGAAAATGTTTCATTTGGCTTGAGATGAAAACCTTGACCAGTTATTGGATCAAATTTGTATATTCAAAATTAACCTCTAAAAGAGAGTCAAACAACCTCACGGACGTGATATTCATCCAAGAATTTTATGGCCAAATTGGATTACAGTACATAAATACCTTCCCTATTGCTATCTCCAATCCTACGAAACCAATTACCTACTAAAATCCAACATGAATACAACTTTGCAACTATGCATTCAAGAATCTCTTTTCAAAGGGATGAATTGACAACATAAAGGGAGACCTGCTTTTTCCCTGCATCCTTCACCATGTGAAGCCTTCTATTATCTTTCCTATAAAAGCTTTACATCAGCTTAAAATAAAGTGGAAGTGTGAAGTGTCCATCAACTAAATTCCAGAAAACATGCTCTCCACTTCACTTTCCAAACAAAATAATCAAAATTAAATATACAAATACCCTTCTGAAGAACAAGAGACCCAAAAATGAAACCAAACTTGATCTCATTCTGTGAGTAACAAAAAAAAATAACACAACCGTCCATCCTAATAAACTAATAAAGAACTATCATCAATTTAGGCCAAAAAGCAGACAAAAAATCGCATGCACAAGGTCAAATTAATATTTCATTTGTTGCAAAATAAGACTTTTTTGCATTAATCACCTCTTTCAAGAACTTGGCATAATTGCTAAGCAAAAGTGAGTTCCCAGGGTCAGCCTCAATCAACCTCTGATAGTAAACATCCGTAGTATCATACCCGGATTCCCCATCATCCCACCTCCGTCCTCCGCCACTACAAATCTTTCCGCCACTGTCACCGCCGTATCCGCCACCACCATCCACCTCAAAATTCTCTACCAAACCCAACCCCGAACACGAAAACAACAACGACCCACTTTCCCTATCTTCCTCCTCCACCTCCTCCTCAATTTCCAGCGCAGAAAGCAGATATCTTCTTTGCTGTTTTCTAGAGAAAGAAAGTTCCTTCAGATCATTTTCCGATAATGCCCTGCTCATCTTTTTGTTTGGATTGGCGGCTTGTGGGGTTGAGCCTGCGGATAGAGAAATGGGTCGGGGTTTCGGGGCGGTTGGGAGTGGTTCAGGTTCTTTGTGTATATGTGTGTGGAATTGGCGGGAGTTTAGTATTGGCGTTGATGCGCTCCGCAGCAACATTGTTCTTTATTTTTCTTTCTGTGGTTTGTTAAAACCCTAACGCTTGTGATCGTGAAAGGAAATGAGAGAGATCTTAAACCCCGACATATAGAGAGAGAGAGAGATTGCCGAGAGAGAGATTGCCGAGAGAGAGAGAGAGTATCTCTCTTGGTTGGGAATTAGAGAGATCAAGTCTACGCAAGTTTATAGGAGGCGGAAGGGGATCTATAAGGTTAAATCTCGGCCGTTAAAACTAAACTGGTTTTGGGCGGGGGATATTACAAGGGGCGGACGGTACATGTAGGTAGGGATGGAAAAAAATTATCAATAGCCCTACCATATCTGCCATATCGTATCATACTAAAAATTATTTAAAAAATTTCTATCGAAAAATTGCTCTACTATTATCGTATTGTACCAAATTTTTTGGTAGGGTAATGATAATAGATTTCATTACTTAATTTAGTAATTTCACATATATATTACACAAAAAATATAAAAAAAAAATTAATTTAGATATTTAATTCTTCATTTCTTTTGATTATTTTACACACTACCATTTCAAAAAATTTCGAACCATAATATTTCTACCTTTTCAACACTCCAATTGAAAATTATTTAATTTTAATTATTTTTAAAAATTATAAAATTGTAATTTCTTTAATTTCAAAAATAGTAATTTAATTCAAAATATCTGAATATTACATTGAATATGTATAAATAAATCAAATAAATAAGAAAATAAACATTAAGCATCAAAAAAAAGCACATACAAATATTAATGTTGAAATTTTGAAAAGGTTTAAATAAATAAAACAACTAAGTAAATGAACATTAAACACTGATAAAATGAACACACTAACACTTCTTTAATGTACATATTATAAAAATTGAATTCACCATTAAATTATATGAATATTAAGCAATAACGAAATGAACATGCGTTTAGATTAAGGATCGAATAACAACTTTCACAAATTACGGAATCAGTTATAGAAGCATATTCTAAAAAATGAATTCACCGTTGAAATAAATGAGCATTAAACATTAACGAAATGAACATGCACTGAGATCAAAGATCGAATAACAACTTCTCCAAATTACATAATCAATTGCGCAAATTACAGAATCAATTATATGCGTGTGGAATTTTATCAAGATTATTCACACGACTAATTGGTGATATGTGTTTTACTTGATTAAAGAGTGCTCCTTGTTAGGAACACCTCTAAATGCTCCATAAAGTTTGCCCATGTGGGGATCCTCATGGTTTCTTCAAAAAAAAAAAAAAAACAATTTGTTGCCTTAAATTTTAATCTTGAAGGGTAGTGTTAAATGTCGCCGTTATGTTTCTACTACCGCCTCCATAATGCCAAAAATTTTGCTTATTTAAAAAAGACTTTTCTTCAATTTTTTCATTTCTGCAATTCTGAACACCCAAGAAATTCTTTGTTTCATAGTTGAACTTATGGTGTCGGACATAATTTCACGAGATAAAATAGAATGATGAAATTATTACAGTTTCTTAACATCATATGCTTACAAGTATAATCTGCTGCCGCTGCAACATCTGGATTTCATTACGTCGAGACTCTGGCCTCGGTTGAGGTTGTGGCTGCATACCAACCTTTATTCCCTAATTATAAATGATCCGCTGCTTGTGATCAATTCTTTCCCTCTTTCTGAATTGCTTTTCAGCACTGCATCTACCTAGAATGGTTCTTCCTGTCTCTAGGATTCACTTTCACACATGACCTTCGATCATGAATAGATATTGCTAGTTAGATAACCACTTTCTTTCTCCCATAAGATATGCTCGCCTCTATCTTGTGTGTCAAACCATTTAGATATTCCTGCAGATGTTTAAGTGACTCGCGGCGGAATTATGATTCTCCAAAAGCTAAAATCAGCTATCAAATGCCAAACAATCGACTCAAAGTCACAATTGAGAATAGAAACAGAAGCTGCCATTTGGAAAAGCCTATTAATTATGATGATATTTTTTGCAGCACAGCTGTCTGATAGTCTACAAAAGTAAGATATGAAGATACTCGTACGTTAATTACATACGAGTCGGGATAGTGGACTACAACCGAAAAATTGTTCACCTTTCTCCTTAATTTCTCTAAATATGCGTACAGTTATAACATGAACAAGCGAAGAAGAAGTAAAACATTTCTCACAAGAATTTTATCAAACAGGTTATTTGCATACATCAAACTATTAATTATGAATAAAAATAAAATCTCAAATGTGAAAGTTATCAAATAAGTGAACCAATCTAACCGCCCGCGCCTCTCTCTATGAACTAAAATCAGGAATGAGAAGGATGAAAAATTAAGGGCGAGAGCAGACTAACGAAGACAAAAGACTGATTGTTTTTGGAGTAAGAATATTTTCGACATGAGAGAGGCAACAGTGAGAAAAATAGGAACGGCATTTAATAACCCACTTCTTCAATCATTTTTTTTACATTTCCTTTTATGGATTGACATAAATAATGGATTATTGATCACTCATGGTACGACGACACACTTTTTATCCCAAAGAGTGATTGTTTTATTTTATAATAAGTGAACCCAAATCTTTTATAATAGACCGTTGAACCAAGACGTAATTTCAAACTCAAAGCATTACACTTATACCTACTTTAATGTGGGGAGAATTAGAAATGGTTAATAGTTTGTAGCCCTTTATATAGTGAAAGCAAGCCTAATTTATCATACAAAATGAGTTATGAATCATTACCCCAAAAAAAAAAAAACATGATGCTGAAACCTCTTTCTCAAAATTCAACATTTATCAAAATCAAAGTAAAAAATGACTTCCCCAAAATATATATGTCCTACCTAAAACGTTCTAAAACCTCTAAACGGGTTAAATTAAAAATTATTTTAAAAAATAAGCTCGAGAAAATAACAAAACTTCAAGAACAAAAAAGTAAATCGAAGTTTTTCGCCTTCAATCAAACGGCATCGAAAGGTCAAAAATTATCAAGCACATGAGCAATGAGTTTGATTTCTCGAACGCTAGTTGATTACGAATTTTGAAAGCGTTTCGACAAACCGAGAATCTACGGCAAAAGTGTATCACAAGACCTTCGAATTTGGGATTAAGGGGAGGTGCCACCTTTTACCAATCCATTCCTCCTCCCCATCCCAGATCGATTTTTCACTTGTATTACAATGGAGAGGGGGGGAAATGTTCATTCCATTCCAGGGGTAACCACTAATACCATTGTAGATTTGTAGTGGTAAGGCTTCCCTTTCAATGAGCCCCAGTGTGTAGACCCTGATTTATCTGGGTTCGACTAATAAGCATATGTGGTGGAGCCCATTTATATACATTTTAACGGTTCGAGTCTCTCTGGAACCCCCATGGGCCCCCACTTTTAATATCTCTATGTCCAGTAGTGACTTGTAAGTTGTTTAGTTGTAGCCAAATCCCAATTGCCCATCACATGCAAATTGCAAGCAGCAGCTGAAGGTTTACCTACTCCAAAGCACTTCTCTAATAATCACCAACTGCTCCACATACTTTCCATTCTCTCTTTATTCATGCATTTTTCATTCCTTTAATTCTTAAAAAGGAAAAAAGTGCACCAACCAGTCCGATCATGCGACAATTCATGTGCCATCTTAGTCGAGTTTTAACGATGTTTATGTTGGAAAATAGAATCTCGATACACAACTCTGAGCGAAATTTTTTTTTTTCATCTCATTCGTTTTTTGTTTTGTTCAAGTATTCAACTAGTACAAGAGTTTGGTTCGCTTTGTGAGAATTGATGAGCTTTGATTCCTCACGTTGTTGTTGTATCATGGAAGACGTTGGCCACGATACCCTCAAGCACAGAGAAGGAGCAGGCAATTCTGTCTTTAAAAAATTGCGATTTAGAAAGCCTCGATAATTTTCTTTCTTACAGGTTGCTGGTTTTGAAGCTGCTATTGCTGAGTTGCTATTAGTGGGTTGTTGTTAGCTACAGTGAAAACATGCCTCCAGTAGTGTGAAGATATATAGAAGGAAATTAAGAAGTCATTTAGCTTAAAGAATTATCTCAGTCCACATAAAGCTGATAATGGAACCATGGAAAGAGAAATTTGCATGATAGTGTAATGTGGAAAATTACATGTTGAATAGTGGACCACAAAAGGGGAAGCAGGATTTTGTGAAGCTTCCAATCAAGTTGTGTGAATGAGATTAATTTCACCTATAGATACAAGGGGGAGTCAATTTTGAGCCTCACACAAAAGTCACACTTGGGTTGAGATTCTTGAAGATCAAATTCAGCCCACCTGCTTCTCTCTCCTCCTTCAGGACAGAATCAATTTGTTTCATCTCCTCCCATCCTCCAATAGGAGCACAAGATTATGACAAGTGGGGCCCAAGGGTCATGATCAGCTCTTATCACGCTTTTTGTGAGATTTGAACATAGATGTTTGCTAGTATCTACTGCTCTGCCCCGTCCCAAAATGAATGACATTTTTTTTTCTTAATCTTCATACTCATTTTGGGGCCGGAGGGAGGGTGTTGGTAATTATCTTCACATGTATTGGTGGTGATTAGTTTGCACTTGCCCATCACCAGTTTCTTTTAAAAGTGGTACCCTTTTTAAGCAAGTATTCATTCAATCCCCTGCCTAAGGAATTTATTTATATTATTTGAAAAATAATTGATGTGAAACAAATTCTCATAATTTAAAGAATGTTGAGGTCAGAATGTGGACGACCTCACTGGCATCTTCAAGTTTCAGCATCAAAGGAATGGAATTGAAGCGAGCGAATATAATTATATATATATATATATATATAGGGATTAGCTAATGGGATTAGCTAATATCCCCACTAGTTGTAGGAGGTTAGCAATGTCCCCATTTTTTCTTTCTCAAAATGCCCTCACTTTTTAATTTTTAATATTTACTTGGAGGGGTATTAATGTCAAAACCGTGTATA
>JAOTQG010120769.1:0-29624 GCA_025631175.1 Iris virginica | reverse complement strand
GAGATGTACTTTGTAAAATTGAAGGGGGCTTACTGCAGGATGCTAGCCTAAAGGGGTCAAACTGTATATACTATTCATGTAACCTTCAAAATATTCTATTTATAGTTAGACCCCTCAGCTCATAGTAACTTTATATTTAAAATACAGATTTTATGATAATAGGAACATATATATATATATATATATATATATCTTCATTTCTATTCACAATAACAGCAGCGTTTTAGGAGGCTGAAAATCATGTAACCAACCCCAAGTAATTGGAACAAGTCTGAGTTAAATTCAGAAAAGATTACGACTTATATTTAGTATTTAAGTAATTGATTTTTTTAACTTGTACTTTCTACCAATTGTATTTTTACATCTTAATTACTAATTTTACTATGCCCCTGCACCAAAAATTCTTGTTCCACCGCCGACCACAACCTACAATCAGTGCAGAACGCGTAGAAAAGATCAAGTACACAATAACATACTGTTTGTCTTTCTCCTTGTAAATAATATGAAGACTCAGTCAGAATAAGTAATTTTTGGAACTGGCACTTCAAGAGGATGCAATTACAAGAAACGCCAAATGCATTATCCTGATTTAAGAAGTAGACCTATTAACTTGTGGCAAATCAAAGTTACTTTTCCTTCTCGAAGGCAAGCCTTTCATCCAAAAAATAATACAAAGAAGATTCTACTTACTGGCATATTTTCAGTATTACCAAGTGCAGTCATCAACGATGACCAAAACCCAAGTACACCAACTGGCCGCTGAGTTGGTGACATACCCATTGAGAATTTGAATCGAATCTCTGAGATGTTCAACACACTACATTGTACCAAATCATTAGTTAGACAAAGTTTGAAAGGCATAAATGAAAAGAGTTCATGCACAGCAAATATGGTCCAGCCTTGTCACCGCATACCCGATTTGAATGATAGGATCCACTGAAACAGCAGTTGTTGGAGTATCATAAAATCTATTAATGTTCACCTGCTGTAGCATGCCATGAAGGCGCCAAATAATTGGTTCATGAATACTGATCAGAAAGGCAGAATTTTCAGGTCCCTGACAGAATACGTTAAGCAAGTAAGATATTATCACCATATAGAAGCCACGGGGTTTGGGGGTCGGAATGGGAACTAGACATACTTGGAAACCAATATATGGATATGCACAAAAATCAAAAGATCCATTTGATTGCTGAGTCATGGAAAATTTCAAGATGTAATCAGTCTCCTCTACAACTCTTTGTGGTCTAAGTATAACAGGCATGGGGGTCAAAGGTAACTGATTATCCACTTGAATCCCGCGCATTCTTAACTTGAACCTGAATTCCAGAATATTAATAAGTTATGCGAACGATCAATCATTTTCAAAAGATGCATTTATATGTCAGAGAACCATAAGGTCCAACCATTTGCTACGCAAAAGGTATGCATAAAAAAATGAACTGATTTGGCCACAGGGCGTTATGATGACAGTGTGAGCAATCATTAAGGATTTCTTACCTACTGATTCCAGAGCCTAACCCAGTAGAATATGATAGCAGAAGATTCTGCATTGAGAGATACAATATCTCTTCAGGTGTATGATCAATGATGGACAATCCAAGTTCAGCGACCTCAACAACAACATGAAATTCACAATTCAAGGTGGATACTGATGGATGAAGCTGAGTATCATTTCCAGAAGTTATTCTTTTATTCATAATCCTTGGCATCTCATTTTCTGGCATCCAATCACTGATCTTAACAACATTCATTTTCTCCTCTTTCACAATTGTAACCCGTAAAGCTCTGGAAGGTCCTTCAGCCGCATGACTGGGCAGATGGTCAGCTACCTCATCAATATTGTATGTCACAGGTTTTGATGGGTCAGTCCTGTCTACAAAGAGTTCCAGCATTCGTTCTCTACCAAGATCTTCCCAGAGAAAGGGAGCAGCCGCATTGGGCAGAAGAGATCGCCACGAGTCATTGCCACCGTCAACTTGCCGAAAATGAATGGGTAAGAACATGGAACGATTTTCAATCCTGTCATAATAGTAGTTTACTCAGTCTTACGAAATATAGATCAGTAGAATTCTCCTTCTGATTTTTGTTAAACAAATTTTCTTTTTTCTTTTCAAATATGTCTTGTGGGAATGAACTTTCTGGGTGATAGTGTAGATCAAGTCCACCATTACAACTTTCTTAGGCGTGGTGCAGCTATGATATAACAAACACACACACACAAAAAAAAAAAAAAAAAAAAAAAAACGAGAAGAGGATAATATTGGTGTAAGGTAAAAACAGAAGATGAATATTGATATAATCATTTTTAGACGGTTTCGACTTGTCATACCGAAGCAGACGCAACGCGGATCCTGAAAAAGAAATATATTTATATGGGCAATAAACTGAGGGAGCGAATAACTAGCTCATATGAAGTGACATTTTTTGTTAGGTTAAATAACATGAAAACGGAAAAACATTTCCAAGGATGGGAATTCAGAAAAAATATGCAATGTGCGACATCTTCTAGGTAAAACCGTGAAGCACCCTGGCTCCTTCGTAAGAAAACTTGTCTTTGAAATCAAACTATACCCTAGCAAGATTTACCTGTAAGGACTTGAAAATGAATCAGGGCGAAATATAACTTCATAGCGCGAGTTTGTTGTTCCATTCCTCACTTCGACTTTCAAATACATGTGATGGCTTCCAGACTCATTTCTTAAGGAAATACACATGGAACCTTCAGTCCCAACACTGAATGGAGTACTCCAATGGTATCCATCAATCCGCAACTGAAAAAGAGAAAAGATTAGTCATAGGAAAGGTAAACATAGCAAGAACTATGCCTGGCAAGTCGCAACTATCGTCACACCTTCAACAATTCAACTTTTGCAGTGGATTGCCATTTAAATTGTTTTGGAGGATCTGTCGTATGTATCTGTTCCACTGACTGAGTATTGGTCTGCTGCAGAGATAAGCTGCGGCCTGTCCTATTGACAAACAAGGTATGAGGTTGGAAATGCACAACCTGCAGAAAAACACATTCTAAAATATAACAAGTGATAACAAATAATTATATACTACGATAAAAGTTTAAATCTAGGATGTAGACCGTGCACAGATAGACTCTTATCCATATATGCACAAATTCCCTTTAATCTATGTCATACGATCCACTCATGCAGGTACCAAGTTTGGTTACAAAAAACTTATGTAAAGAGTTCTGCACTAAAAAATTTCTTTGATGAATGGTTTATTTTAGTTTTTCTGTGGCAGAAGAAAAGCTCCCCCCACTTTCCCTGCCCCAACCTTGGAATGGTAGCGGAATAGCTCAATTTTATTAGTGAACTCATAGTAATATAATCCATTCATATTTCCTAATCATTAAGAAACAAGCCCATTTGCATGGTCTAGTTTGCTTCAGTCCCACCTATTTGCAAGCTCCTTCTGGCAGAAATAATACCTAACGAAGTAACGTAACATCATTGACTCGAGTTCTATCAGTGCTCCTACATGTGCTTTTTTTTTGTTTCTTTGCTAGAAAGAGATTATAACAGCGTTACTCTTCCCTGAGTAACAAAAGCATTATTTGATAAGAAATATACTGTAATTTAGTGAAGGAAGAAACACGTGAATCATTAGTTTGCCAATCTTGTTCGTAGAAATCCATATACGTGGGAAGGAGAATGCTGGTGTTCATTTCATGGTTTGAGAACGAAGAAAAGTTTTGAGAAAGATTTGGTTATATATTAGTTGTAAGAGCTACATGGTAAATTACTGTACTAAACCTTCTCTCATTGTTTGATTGAAAAAGAAGACTTTACAGATAACATGAATAAGCGACTATGGACAAGAAATTCCTCACCAGAATGAGAAGACACTATCAAAACAAAAACGGAATCAAAAGAAGACTCATTCTAACAATTAACAGCTTCCTTACAAGCAAACCTCAAAAATTATGAAAGAAAAAGAAGACCTTTGTCCTGTCAGAAGTCATGCGTAGTAGAGCTGAGAGCTTGAAGTAAGATCCGTCTGAACTAAGAGCATTGATATCTACTCGTTGCTGAAGGAGAAGTTGAATTTTGTATTACCACAAATAGCAACATAGATTAGATCCAGGAAAATTTAAAATTTAAAAAGTGAACGAGAAGAAATTTTCAAGTGGTCATGCATGAAGAAGTTAGATGAACATATCACCTTCTTTTCCAGCTGAAGGAGAGATATTCCAGGACCATAGTTTTCAGAATATCGAATAGCAACAGCTATGCCAACCCGAGGGGACAGATATGCATCATTTCTTGAAGAAAACAACATAACTCCACCACGTCCAACGTAGTCCTGTGGAGAAAACATGCTTGGAGTCGGACTAGTGTCTTCAATTGCCTCTAGCACTTGAACATTTTTCCTTAGGGCATTGGCTTTTTCCTTCACTGAATTAGAGGGATTCTTCGTGGCTGTTTTCGCAGATTTAACTGTTTTGGAGAGAACTACGGCATCTACATCTACATCCTCCAAGGGTTCAATTTCCACCACTTCATATGCCAAAGACACAGATGAGTCATTACTAATCCAGTATGGAACAAAAAACCTAATTGTTTTAGGGGAAGCTGCATTTGTCCCCATGTCACGCTCAATACTCACACGCAATCTCCTGCAGAGAAGATGCCATGAAATGATTTCTCAGCTGAAACAATTCCTCATGATTGAAATAATGACAAAATAGAATCTAATTCTTTTAAGGATTAATGGAATGAAAGCGAACATTTTGACAGTTTGGGGACAAGCATAGTTATCAAAGGCCGAAGGAGTGAGGCAGCCGACCGAAAGGTGAGTAAGGTGACAATAAAGGGGGAATTTAAGAATATATACACAGAATATAATCTATAATAAATCTCGAAAAACTTGTCAAAACTGATGGTAAAGCTTGAAACTAAATTCACTTTTAGTATCAATAAAGAAAAGTTTAGTTAAAACTTTGAATAAGAAAATAAATAATCACATAAGAAAGTGAAACTATGGTAATAGACAGCATCAAACTTAGCTAGAAACTCATTACGTTTCAAAATCAACTTTTGAATTACGTTTCAAAGGGGCCGCGGACCTAGACAACCGATGACGGAAAACTACGGAATGGGTGAACTATTCTGGTCAGATTTTACATCTGTCCTTAATTTGTCCATATCTGTCTTGGATTTGACCTAGATGTGGCTCAAATCTGGGGTTTTCAGGCGAGTTAGCAGAAAGATAACTGAGAGGGGAGCGCCTCACTCTCGTGCCTGAGGTGCCCTAAAAAAGGCTAGCATCAGCCCACCTGGACACTTTGAGGTGATAGACCCCTCTAAGGCAGAAAAAGGCAAGGTGGGGCTAGCGCCTTTCACAAGTATGGGGACAACTTAGCTGACAACAATAGATAACAACAACAACAACAACAAAGCCAAAAAGGAGGAGGATTGCGTTAGGTAGCCTGACAGCCAGCGAACGTGAATCCTAATAGCTAACAACAATAGACAGGAACATTAAAAAGAAACATAAGCACACTCTAAATTAATGAATTCTGGATGACAACTAAGGTAAAACTGTATACATTTTTCTTTGGCATTGAGATAATGCTTAGAAACGTGTGTAAGATAAAAATGGCAAGTGTAAAGAATTGGAGAAATTATTGCATTATGAGGGACATAGAGCTTAAAGGATATGAAAGAACGAGCTAGTAAAAAAAGTCAATGTTCTTTCTTTAACTTTACCAAGTGAAGCGCACATATATCGAAACTGAAGAATGAGTCCTGCTGCAGTTCAGTCCCCCAGAACCCCCACCACTGGTTGTCTCTTCAGGTAAAGGATTCATTAATGACAAGTGATTGGTGAGGTTGGACTTCTAAGAAAATCCTTAAATGCCACACCCTCCATCCCAAAATAAGTGTCATGTTTCCTTCTTGAAAAGTCAACCTAAGACACTATTTAAAAATAGATTTACTGCAGTTTAATTCCTAAGCGTTCAATCTTTAAAAGAACATTAAGTAAACAAACAATAACATTTTTTAAAACTTAGCAATAGCAAGTCGATTCTCATAAAATTTGGTCAAAGTTTAATTAAGTTGACCAAAAAAAAGTCAAACAGGAAACTTATTTTGGGATGGAGGGTGTATTAGATATTGGTGCGAGTCAAATTAGGTTCATAAGTGTGTAAGAGGCCTTGGGCTGTACTCTTGGGTACAAGTACCAATGTCTATGTATTGACTAGTTAGTCTGATACACATATCCATCCATCTATCTCTCTCTCTCTCTCTCTCTCTATATATATATATATATATATATATCTTCCCCCTCGTTTCACCTATCTCCTTATTGTACAAATACACTAGAGCTTAATTATTTATACAAATGTGAAACTCCTCTCCTGTTGTACAAATATATCAGAGATTAATTATTGATACAAATGTGAAAGATGCTACACATAATTTAGCTCTCTCTCCTTTCACCCTTCTCTTTTCTTCTTGTACAAATACATCAGAGCTTAATGATTTTGATATAAATGTGAAAGATGCTATTCAAATTTATCCTCTTTCTCTCTCTCCCCCCCCCCTCCTATTTCACCCTTCTCCTTTCTTGTTGTACAAATATATCTGAGCTTAAGTATTGATACAAATGTGAAAAGATAACTATTCAAAATTAACCGCTTTAGATTAGAAAAATAATGAAATATAGATCCATGGTCTCTTTCTTTAATTTTCGATATTTCTTTTTTAAAGGTTGAAGAGGACATAGACGTTACCCCAACCTTATTATTTACTAAGTAAGGTCTTACAAGAGTAACAAGGAGGGCTTAAAGCGAGGATATATCTTCATTAAGATACAATTTCTCCTCAATATTGTCTCCGACGAGACTTGAAACCCTAACCTTCCTTTAGGAAAGAGAAGGGGATACCACTAGACCAAGTGGTCATTGGTCTTTAATTTTCAATTAGTTGAACAAGATTTATAAGAATGAAAACTCAAATAAATCTCTTCCGTAACTCGATTTCATGAAAGAAGAATGAATTATGATGAAGAAGGTAAAGTACTCTTCCAGCTTAGTTTGTGAAATAAAATAGATGAGCACAGAGCATGGGAATTCATGTAATAGCTGCTTCTAACCCAATGGAAATGCACCATATATTCCAAATCTTCAATGAGCCAATCATGTCACAACAAACGAGAGGTACGAGATTGAATATGGCCAGACATCACCATTACATGCATGTCAGAAAGATGTAATAAGGTCACTGCCCTGAAAAGCTATGGATTATTTGTCATACCAGACTGGTTTCTGTAACAAGTGGCAAATACTATACCAACAAAACTGATTTGACAAATGGACAATGCTTTACAGGCGATGATAACCTCCGAATGCTGTTACGTAATCCTCATGTGAGAAGTTGTAGTTCTATAGTTACAAGTAACAATATCATCAATGGCATAGGCCTGAAAACCCTGCTTATAAGGTTAGTGGAAGCAAGAAGCTGGCAAACTAAGTTACTCCCTCCATTTCGTTTTAATTGTTCTGAAAGCGACATAAAGCTCTCACAACATGTCACTATCGAGGATAATTAAATTGAAACGGAGTGAGTATCTCTTATCTATATATAGGAACCTCAAAATGCACAGTTTTTCTTAGACTATATTTTAAACAAGAAAACATGAAATAAGAAAAACGAAAATTTACATCTGAAGGCTACGACCCAGTTTAAAGAGATAGGACAAGGCACAACATTATAGATAATTAGTAATTAGCTTCAGCTCATTAATCCATCCAACTCATTATGCTTCAAACACGACCTTCAGTACTTTCTCAAACCAGGCAAATGTTTATCTTAAATTGTGTTTCATGAGATCAGAGTACAAAGCATACTGGAACATTGTTTTAGCTTGCCAGAGTAAGGCTTCGCTCTTCTATCAAGTAATATGAGTCTCCTGTATTGAACCATTCCAATTTTCTGCTTTTACTTGAAAAAAAAAACCTTTCCTCTTAAAATCATTGCAGCAAGTAGTATCGGCTACACTTTTTATAGTTGAGAGGCCTTTCTCCACATCTTAAAAATTACTTTATATGTTATGTAGTCTACCCAGAGGTTACATACAACTAACTAATAAACATAAACGCACGTGCTTGAACCCTGAGAGACATGCAAAATACAAACCTTTTCTTCTGCTGGTGAACCATCCAAAACGAGGAGATGTGATTATGAGATGAAAGATCGAGAACAAGAACAGGATCCTGTTATCAAGGAAAACACAGAAATGTTTCTGAAACCACCAATTTCAGTGTTCGACCAATAAAGTAATCAAACATTCAAGTTTCATAATTTACCTTCTCCAAAACCCAACCACCCTGAACCAACAGTGTCAGATATATAGGATTTCGGACATCAGCCGAGTATATGTGAACAGCACCTCGTGATGACAGAATACCATGATGTCGCTCGATATTTTTTCCATGCTTCAGTTTTTCCCAGATTGTGAATTCTGCAGAGCATGGAAGTCGATTTTCCAACTTCAAAGGAGAATTTACTGAAATTTTCCAATCATAAACAGGAGCATTAAGCTCTGTATGAAGAACTGCAGCGTCTGCACCAATGCTAAGCCAATATTGAGCACTACCAGCAACAGGACAACACCAAAGTGTATCATCTTTTTCGAGCTGACCTAATTTAAATGGAGCTGGCATTTTGTTTCCCTGCTTAATAGTATTTTGTCTATGGAGTGAAACCTGATCTGGGGATGATTGTTCTTTCCCCCCTACATGGCCAGAACTTAAGGCAACTGGATGCCCCCATGGGTATGGAAGTTGTGGATGATCTGCAGAAGGGCGAATTTGTAAACAATTGCCAGAATCCTTGGATATACTTCTCCAGGGTAAAACAGCAGATGCACCAGGTTCCAAGGCACCAATAACGGTATCTTTGCTAGTTGTGGGCTGTGCTATAACTTGTTGCCTTGTACGGATCCAACGTCTTCGACGAACTGAATCAAGGGATGATTTTGTGCATGAAGTTTGAGAAGTCGGAGGCCATTTCAGAGTGCTATAATCACGTCCATACGCCCATCCATCCATGTCAACAAACTGAGATTTATCAATGGTCCATGTAGATGTCCACGTCCATCTAGGTGGAAGGGGAGGTTCATAAAAATCCTTAAAAGAAATGCACCAAAAGGGTAATTAGTACTTGTATGGTATAGTAAACACGATGAAACAGAACTCTTGATAAAATGAATCATTTATTCCACTTATAGATACTCACGTTAGATGAATATGAACAATTCCGATTGCTCCAACGTCCTGGATCATTCCCACGAAAACCAGGCCACTTGTTCCCCCAACCTGATATTGGATTATGCCGTTGGTTTTCAAAGATCTCTTCTACTGCAATGTTACGACTAGTTGCTTCTGATGCGAGCTTCTGACTTTGAGACATAGATTCATGACAAATATTTATATCCAACTTCAGATTTGAATCATTTGTGACAGTAGTAAGACCCCTCAAAATTGCATGCTTCTTGCCATTTTTCATCACTACTTCCATTGCAACAAAATCATCTTTCAATTTTCGAGGGATCACTGAAAGTGGGAGGAATGATCTAAAACTCTCCCATGAGTCATCAGGAGCAAGGGCCACACAGAAACCTACATCTCTCTGAACATCATTCCCATCTTCCAAATCACCTCTGAGGTTTCCAATAGTTTTTCGTTCAAAATAGTCGGTAGAAGCGATTAGACATGCTCGGGAATACACATCATCACTCTTGAGTTGACCCTGGATCCAGGAAACCAAATGTTACAATAATATTAAAAGTGACTGAAAAACCAATATATGTATATATATTATATATATATTTTTGAAATAAATAAATAGATAAGAAATATCTATCTGCTAGTAATAGCTCCAAGAATATGCATGAAGATATTGATACAAAAAACTCACCCTTCTCTTCAATGGGTACGACAAGATACTTTGAACATCGGACACTTGAGGCAACATTCTCGCTGAGGACACTTTCTTTAAGGTACTCGCACCATATCCAACAGAGAACGAGGCAGCACCCACAACTTCGCCTATATCCCAACACACAAAACGTTGGAGATTAATAAGTCCAAAATCCAAATAATAACAGTGGGTCACTTCCTAGTGAGAGGGAAAGATGAAGTGCAACAAACATCATCAATGTTATAGCCTCAAACAGTAACTTCAACAGAATTGAAGTCATGCACTGTACTAGAACTAACTGATGGTTGTGGGCCTCGTGGGTAACACTGGGTAACACCTGACAGCACCAAGAGCTCAGAAAAATGATGTGATAAGCACATATCCATCGAGCTGCTAATCAAGTTTGATCATTTATTAACAAAAAAAGAAAGAAGAGATGGTTCATGTCGCACCATATATCAGGGAAAACGTCCAAAAATATACCAAGAAGAAAAATAAAAGCAAGAAATAATCCTCCGACTTTATGAAAAAGTATTAAGTGGAGGCTTAAGGGGAGAAAATGGTATCATACAAAATCAAAGATAGAAAAAGTACAGCTGAAGTTTGTGTGCTGAGCTATAGGTACCTTTTCCTGCTTTTGCCGCAAGATTTGTCACCTCTACTTCCAATTTAGCCGAACCCTGCAACATAGTTGGCCCTCTATTCAATATTTTCAGCTTTACAGCAGTTGATACTTAATAAGAGCGCAAATAAGCTTACACTGTCAACAGTATAGTGGAAGGCTTTAATAACACATGGTGGTGGAAGGACGGAGGGAGGGAAAACGTTGCTAAAGTAAGAAGACATTAACTTAAAACTTGGATAAAATCGAGACATTTTGGATAATCAACAACACCCAAACAATGAACACACTAGGAGGTGCACATGCAAATGCACCAACTGGTCAGTAATTACAAAAGACGTTATAGAATACCTTCCGAGGAACTTCAAAAATAAAAAGCTCGTTCCACCTGGCAGTTCCTTCATTCAAATCATTTTCGGATTTTAAAGGCTTCACACATTTGGTTCTTGCACTCTGGGGGAAAAGCCTTTGTTGACTTGTCTCCTGACTATCAACAACAAGTCGCAGAGCACAGAAGAAGTTATGACTATTTCCATCATCAACTATGGGTAGATCCTGCATGAATAGAAAAGAATCATCTTCTCTTCAAACATAGTACAATTAATGTTAATAGAAACTCGAATGAGGGTTTTTATACTGGCAAGCAACCTTGGCTTCAAATATCTGTACTGCAACAAAACATCGTACTTCCCTTGATTCGTCTGCAACATTCAACCTATCGGAATACATCGGAGGTGGAACCCACAAAGAAGCACTATCATCGCTACCTAAAAGTTCAATTGTGCTAGAACTTTGCTCAACTTTCTTCAAATATATATCACATCCAAGCTTGTTTTCCACTACAACAGTCTGAAAATCTTCTACATCCAATGCAGACATAATGGAATCATCTCCACTTTCACGATGACCAGCTTCCTGCACAGATAGTATGGCAATAAGAAACCTAAATGACGTCATTGTATCCAACTAAACTACCATGATATCTCGTTAAACGAAAAAGAGGTTAGACTCCAGTTGACCTCATCCAACTTGATTGCCTTCTGCTCAAGTTCTTGCAGTCTTCTCCATGAAACAAAAGCTTCCGCAAAAGTATCAAGATTTGCTGCACTTAAATTTACATTCAAAACACTCGTAGCTGCAATACGGGCTCTTTTCCCGTGTCTCGATGGTGGATTTCCATTGGTATCATATGTTTCAAATCTATAAAAGGAAAAATGATGATAAAAGAACGGATCAACATCCGGTTATTGTTAATAGGCAAAACATCGTTAAAAAAGTCATTGCAAAAGATTAGGGTACGAAATTACTTGAATATTCCATCAAATGGCTCCACAAGTGGTTCCCATGCATCTAACTGTGTGTTGAAAGTTGATGCAGCAATAGAAGAAATCAATACAGCATTCATTGCCTCTAGTCGACCATGAGTCGCAAGCTTAATATTGGTGATCGTGGCATCAAAAAGTGGAGTCATCTGAAATAGATTCAAATTAATTAAGTGGTAAATAAAAGAGGAAGAAATAAAGTTTTAAAAAGCCCATAGGAGATGCATTATCATTGCAGCCACTACCATTCCACATAATCCGTCTAAGACAGTCAGAGAAAAGCATCTTAGTTTTATCTCTGCCATTATGTTGTCCCGCATCTTTGGTTTCAAAGAATCACCAATGCCGAAGGCCAATCGGCTAGAAGGTTTTTTCAGATCGGCGCGTGCAAGAAAAGTACAGGCCTAGATTTAAAAATACATGTACACAGCAAAGTTAAGTTGAGAATAAACGAAAATGTATATTCACATGACGATTCAAATTCTAGGTTCCAAGGAAAAGCACTAATCACCTGATTTTCCACTTTCCAAATACTCCAGCACTGAGATGCTTTTGAACTAGAATATCTTGATATGGGCATCTCAAGAATATTAGCTTGGCTAACAAGATCCAACCGCGGGCAGCAAATTGATTTCAACTTTGGGGGTTCATCTATTCGTGTAACTACACACCCCAAAGAAGCATAACCAGGGGGAGCAATAGGGTACCAAAAGAAGGCTTCGTCCAGACCTTTGGTCACAATATGTGCAACTTTAGTAAACTGAACAGGCTTTGCAGAGATTTCTGGGCTATCGACCTTAAATATAATGCCCAACGCAGGTGGCTCTAAACTGCAAAACCTCAAGTTAATTCCAAATGCTCAATACGATTTAAAATTTATATTAATAATGATTGCTATGAAAAGGCAGAATAATATCTAACCCTTCAGTTATGCAGTCACCCAAAATAGCAAAGCCAATTCGTGGTATAGGTCGCCATATAGAGACTGGTCTGCGGAAATCACTACCCTTGTCCCACCAGATTCTTTCAAAGTTGGGAACCGACATGCAACAATTATTTGCCTTTGATATTGATCTGAGCACATCCCATCCAGACGAAGTTCCACTTTGAATACTGCTTTGCTGATATGTATTTTCATTGTCAGCAGCCTTATCGGATATAGATTCTCTTGCGGATGAATGATGCCGACTTGAGTTCCAAAGAAGAAGATGACTCAGATCACAACAGTTGTCCTTGGCAGGAACGCCAGCTGAAGGATGCGCATAAAATGAGCCAAGAAAGTTGTCCAGGCGCCAGATACTAAATCCAGACACATAAGTGCGATTGGTATTTACATTGAATATGCATTCTGAATACGTTGTGGATGTAGCAAGGTCAGCCCGTAAGCAGTAAACTACGTGATTCGGTGGCGGCTGACATCCAACATGTGCAACACATCCTAATGCCAAGTATCCAGCGGGTGCAATAGGCATCCAAAGTGAACATTCACCATCACCATCAGAAAGGCCTTCTGTCCCTTCCCATTCTTGGATATGAGAGAATAAGCCTATAAGCTTGAATCCAAGCGGTTTCCTTACACGCCCATATGTCTTGCTCACAGCCATTACTGCTTGTGAAGGAGGAATCGGCCTGAAGATAATAATATTGAATGAGCAAGACCAGAAATAGATCACATAATTAATATTAGTTTCACAACCATTAGCATTTATCCAAACAGAATCAATAGCTGTTTCAGGCAACAAAGATAGATATATAAACAGAAGAAATAATTTTGTGAAGAAAGGAGAAATCATAAAAGAGGAAAGTGGTGAGATGTAAATAGAATATACTGTTGCATTGATCCAACGCAAAGCAAAATAATAATAATAATAATAATAATAATGGCATTTACATCTTTTCAAATTTGTGTTCTTGTATATGGAAGAAAGGCAAAATAGGAAGAGCAAAAATTTCATGTATCATTACTGAGGCATGTAAACTTTATGATGACCGGCCACCAATTAAAACTTGAGATTTAGTTGTGATCTCGAACAAGCCAGTAAAATAATCTTAAAAACTGTATCCAAAGCATAGCAATTTCGGTCCTGAAGATAACTGAATTTGCATCAGTAGTTCACAGCAAACGGAGCTCAAAGTTTTGTCTCAAAAGGCATACCGAAACTTGTACCCCATAACACAACCAAAACAATATTCACAAGTACTAAAAGAAAATAGTGAATAGACATAGTAAGCACATCAAATTGAGAATTCAAAAGTATTTTACCTTGAAGTCACACAGTCTCCTAATATAACATAATTTGAAGGTGCTCGAGGTCTCCAAAACGTAAGGTTTTTAAGATGTCCATTCTCTGCCAATAGATAAAAATTTTCAATCCAGGCAAGTCTTAGAACTTTGAATAGGACAAGATGATTGAGAATGGGAAATCAACAAACAACCAATGTTCACATAGAGAGAAACAAAAGCTTAAGATCACCCAGAAAAAGAAAAATACACAGTGCAGAAGGGAAGCACCTTTTGAGGAGACCCAAACTTGGTCAAAGTTGGTACAAGGAGACAGGGGATCAGCATTTCCAAATTGTAAAGCAGCAGCAGCTTGGCTTTGTAGATTAAGAATCAGAGAAATAACACTAAGAGATAAATGGAAATATATATCCGTAGATATCAAAGATATATTCGTTTTATCCTTAACGGAAGTATATCCCCCGGAAATATCTACTGGATCAAGAATGATAAGACCCGAACCAGCTTCAACAGTCAAATCCTTAATAAGGGCTCGAATCCAAGTATCAGTTTCTTTTGATGAATACCTGTATAGCAAATAATCATAATGCATAAAACAGGTCAGATGATATTAGGATAGAGAAACACCCAATGCCACAGAACCATTGACAGAAAACTTCCGAGTCTTTAAAGTAGAAAACAAGGACAATGAGGGGGGGGGGGAAGGGGGCACAATCTGGCAGCGGAAGGAGAGTAAATAGAAGTGAACAAGAGGAAGTCAACTTGTTCAATTAAAAGAAGAAAGGAGATACAAAGGTCCATAAAAGATCAAGTGATGAATGATTCAAGAAATAAAAAGTGTACCTCAAAACAAAGCACCAAGCGCAAACATTTTCCAATTTCTGGACAAATTGGATAAAGTCCACAGAAAGTTGAGTTAGACACCAAGTATTATTCCTTCTTAGTCACACTGTCTTATTCTTCTGTATACAGTTATACTCACATTCTCCTAATTGAATCTGATATTCCAACTCAAAACCAATTGTTTTGCATACCATATTAAATCTGGGACCAACTCAAAAGTCAGTTCTAGCGAATCACATAAGCTTCAAGTCTGAGCATGGTCGGTGGTACCCAATCGGTTGCATACCAATAATTGGCGGAAGAAGCGCCGGCTGACAAGGCTTTATCTGCGGATATGTGTGTCATGATATGAGGTGTAATGTAGCTGATGACCATTAACATCTATTTTGTCCTGTTGTGTTACGTTTATGGCGTTCTGTTTCTGTTTGCAGAGCGAGGCGAAGCTTTAGTCCTCGTTTAGACATTCTGTTTTTGGCAGGACGAAAAATGCTCAAATATTGTGGAGTGAGCTGTGCTTAGTCTGATTTGGGACATTTGGATTTAGCGGAACTCTCCAGTCTTTCTAGATCAAGTGTTGTCCACCTCTTTTGTGGCAGAGGATTTAGTTTCAGGCATCACTTTGGGCAGCGAGGTTGGGGCTTTTCATGCGGTGAATATGTGTGATCTGGCTAATGATTGGAGAGCGGTCGTCTTTTCAAGTGTATCTTAGCAGATTTCTGGCTTGTTTTCCTTGTACATCCCCCTCATTCTAAAATTTCTCTTAAGTTATTACATAAAGGAAAAGGGCTTTCTTAGCCGTGTGTGCTCCAAGCTACTTAACAGGGATAGTTTTCAGAGGGCAAGGTGCGCATTTTGACACCTCCTGACACTCAGACACGTACAGTACACTCTTAGAAGTGCTGGATTTTAATTATTTTTTTCCTTTAGTAATTTCCCACTGGGGTATGAAATTGCCATATTTCACAAATTTAAGAGCATAAATATAAAATTTCCAGGGGCTATTTTAAAAAATGGAGATAAAATATAATAATGAATATGCAGAGTAACAATGAGTTAATTAGCGAAATAAAAAAAAGTTTTCATCCA
This sequence comes from Iris virginica, assembly GCA_025631175.1. Classification (NCBI taxonomy): domain Eukaryota; kingdom Viridiplantae; phylum Streptophyta; class Magnoliopsida; order Asparagales; family Iridaceae; genus Iris; species Iris virginica. Next base: position 13,565 of record JAOTQG010120769.1, on the reverse strand, counting down.
TTATTATCCCAATAATTCCATTGAATCTAACAATGACAAATCATTTCAACGCAGAACCATAAAAGTGTTATTTTGGTATTGCTTTGGCTATTATAACTTATATACTCTCTCCGTCCACAAATAAACGTTAATTTCCCTTCTTAAACAGTCAACAGTGGACATTATGAAATGTATTTTAAAAAATAATATAATTATTATGCTTCAATTTATAAAATTTCAACCCTAATAAGAATGTTTAGTAAAGTATCAATTACAGTTTTTTATAAATTCTCAAAAAAGTTAACTTTCATAAAAATAATGGTCAAAGTTTAATTAAATTGACCAAAAATAATCAAATTTGGACATTTCTTATGGGATGGAGGGAGAATTAAATCACTCCCTTTCTTCCATTTTAAGAGGAACATTTTGACTAGAGGCAAAACAAGAAAAGGGTTGAAAAGATGTAATTTCCTTCACTTCCCATCAACATGATGCCCACATTTATTCCTTGCAAAAAAGGAGGATAAGATTGCTAATCGGATCGTCTATAAGGGAAATGTTCATCTTCACTTGGGACAACAAAAAATGGAGAGTGTCACTATTCAAGTGGGAAGGAAGGATATATTGTTCTTTTTAAACTATGAGTTTATTATTCATTAATGAATATATAACTATATACGTAAATAAATATCACAACTTTTTTTCTTTAACATATCCCACAACATGTCGGGCAGGAGATTTTTGAAAAATTTCCCCGCCAACGTATCAGACATGTCGCTGTTGATGTCGGTTCAGTGCTTCATAGGTTCCAAGAGGCAGAAGCTCACAATGAACTCAATATCCGAATGAACTACGAAGCACTAATGCACGAATATCTGATTAGCTGCTTCATAAGATTCTAAGGTGCTTTGGCTTAAGCGATGCCCATGTGAGTTGTATTGAAATTAGGAGTCCCTCGGGGGTTAGTTATCATTCAAGATTCGTCTCATCTGAAAATACATTATGGCAAGCAAAAAGTTAAAGCTTTTATGGTTAATTTCTCTTTAAGATTGTTGGTGCTAAATTGTGTTCAACAATTTTGAACTCCAGGAAAATAATACTACGACTAATTCTAACTAACAAGAATATTTTGGATGACAGTAAAGATATAAATTAGGTATGTTCCAATTTGCTTGATATATTAATCACCTTAAGGAACTAGGGGAAAGGGACTGTACACTATTTTGAGTCATATAGTTTTTCATTTTCACCCAAGGCTTCAAATATATGTCGTTTGGTAAACTCAAATTGGGTCAAATATTGTTTGGGCCATAAACAAGTTGAATCGGTCAAGTTTAGTCGACTTCGAGTCGAACATTTGAATACTCCGATCGAGATGAGTAGTAAAGTACATGCCGAGCTCAACCCGAGTAGCTTAACCGAGTGTCGTGAATATACTCAAGTAGTTCGAGTTTCATGAGTCGAGTTGAGTTTCACGAGCCAAAATGAAGCTTCACTAGTCGAGGCGAGTTTCACAAATAGAGTTGAGTGTTTACAGATACTTTTACTGTTATTGTACATTTCCACTTAGAAGTTTATAAAGATGTAAATAAAAATTTTAAAAATAAAGATGCGTTTTCATACGAGCACTGGAATCGAGTCGAGCCAAGTGAGATCCTTATATTGACTAGTCTTCTCGGCTGGAATCATATATGGCTGTACAACGAAGACCATGCCTATAGAGAAAGAGGTTGAGGTGACATATCTCTTGCAGATCAAGAGGAGGAGTCTCGAAGGGAAAGATGATGACCTCCATCAGATTAGCCCTCCATGGATTCTCCTCCGGGCTCAGTCCTATCCAGAGAAACAAAAGAAGAGCCCGTGGATCCGACTATACATGTTAAAAAGTATAGTTGGAAGTCTTTTTCTAGGATGATGGATGTGATAAACACCCAAGAGCATAAATGCTATTGACAGCCGTTAACATCGCAAAAAGAAGAACCCGCGCCAGAAAATGTAACGGAGCTGAGAGTCCAACTGGAAGGGTGAATGTGAGGGAGATTCGACAGAGGCACTATTCTGCCATCCCAGACTCGAAGTGAATAGAAAGAAAGTCCTCCCCGCTAAGAAAGGATCCGAACATATTCGTCGAGTCTCGCAAGTAGTTCGAGTATACTTGAATATTTAGTCGAGTAACAGACTTTGTTCTAACTCGACTAGAGTTTGTAAATTGAATCGAGTATTTTCTAGTCAAGTTTCGAGTAACATTACAGCCCTACATACTGTAGTTAGGAGAATTCTGATCTCGTAGCAATTTTCATCCTCAAGAACACCTTCCAATTTTCAGAAAACATATTTTTTGTGCCAAACAGCTTCCTATAAATTAAAGGGTAAACTGAAAATAACGTCTAGTGGTTTTTCCTGTTGTGCAGATAAAGATAAACACCCCCCCAACCCTCATAGTTCTATAATAGGCACATAAGCCAACTGTGATTTAGGTGTGTTGTATTCAAGCCATTCAAAAGATGAATTGCAATATGAGTTTCTTGTATGGAATGGCTTGAATGCAACCCCTCCCCCCCCCCACCTCCCAGTAAACCATGGTAGCCTTATGTGCCAAATATAGTACCACGGGGCTTATCCGCACATATGGAAAACCATAGGGGGTTGTTTGCAGTTGATGCTTGTCAAATTCGGCACAATCTTCCAAAATCGTTATATATATGAAACATATCTGTTCTTCTAAATGGAAAACTCAAAATCTGGTGAACACATGTAAGCATTAAATGTGATATTAGAAGATATTTCAATCTGAGCAATGGGTAAATCTTACGTGAAACTGAAACACACATGATAGCACTAAATATAATACTAGAAGATAATTCAATCCGATAAATGGGTAAATCTTACATGAAACTGAAATCCATTTTTGCACGGAGAAGCTTTTCAGCATGTAAGGAACCATCGAGGGTTGATTTACTACTGTCATAGAATGTGAACTCGGGGGACACCACCTGAGCAATGAATGAACAGAGTAAGAATAGACACTGAACGAACACAAGGAGTTCATGAACCGAGAATCAAACAACAAAATAAAATGCCAAAGCAAGTTTAATTTGTTTGAAATATGCTAAGTCAAGAACAGTCTAGAATTGGCCAACGACACCCACAGCCACAAGAAATGAAGCATTGAATGAAAATAAAGAAGAATGTCCACGTTAGAATCCAAACAACATATATTATTAATACATTCATCTACCTGGGCCTCAAAACTGAAACTTTGCATCTGATTTGATTCATTTTGTTTTGCTTCAGAAGTATCTGAGGTATCTGAGAATCCTTCCACATAATCTGGAATATTGCTGTCACTATTGGAAGATAGATTATCAAGGAACATAACTTCTACACCATCCTCATCGGAGACTGAAAAACTGCTATCATTGCTCAGATATGTATACTTCCTCAACAGGAGACCATTCTGAAAAATGAGCAATGAAAGCATAAATGATCATAATAACATAGATTTGATGTAATCATATCAAGTGGATATTCGTCTGTACATTTCTTTGCTTACATGGTACATCTAAAAATACATATCTCAGTGCATTCAAAAAGACATTTCATTGAGAGATCCATTCATTTATGAAGTCTGGAGCGGGAGCAATTCCAGATCCAAGAAGAAGATAAGGTGAATCACATCAAGCAAACTGAATAATATATAAGAAGCAACCCCAAAATGTTCTCAGATTGATTTCAAACAGCGTAGAGATGTTTGGAAGATCTTGATTTCTACAGATAACCAAGTACCCAAAGTAATAAGTATCCACTGAAGCATGCAAGCTTGTCTGCTGAAAACATTTACATATTAAGGTTTGAAGTTCCAGGTGTTAACTTCACATCTTTTAGTGTGTATGTGACATGCCCATTGTAGTGCCATAAGCATTTCACTAATCAAAAACACAGCCAAAAGCATACTTCACTATCTTCTATGGTTGGAGAATCAAATGGCTCATGATAGCCATGTGACAACGGCATGCTCACCTAGTAATAGCTTATCTTTTACTCACTTGGTCCACAGTGGAAGAGTTAATCAGAACAATGGACCAATATTGCATAGATTTGTACTCTAGGGGTGCTTAATGTAACATGTAAATGTGGTAGAAATAGGATTGTAATGTTCTCGTATGATAATATCACAAAAATTTTCCCGTCTCTCTCTGGGCCAAATCTGACTTGGTATCAGAGCGCCGGGTAGAGAGACCCATGGAAATCTGAGACCACCATTAGAACCAGCAAAACCCGAGCCACTCGTGAAATTCCAGCTCCAGTGGACCATGCACGCGCCGCCACAGTCGCCGACTCTCCGGCGACACGCGCCACCGCTGCCGGCGCGTGAGACATCCTGCCGGCATCATTTTTACAGGGTTTGGTCGCGCTATCCTTCTGGTTACGGATCTGTAGGCTGTGTTGTGATCTGAGTTGGTTTTCTATGGGTTTTTGAGTCTCACCAGTTTTAGGGTTGTTAAATAGCATCTGTTTTGGTTTAAGGGAGTTTGTTTTTGGGTTGTTTCCTTCGTTGCTGCCATGGCAGGAGTAGAAAAGTCCGTTTCCAATGAAACTATTAGAGGAACTCATCTTAATTCAGCCATCATAATCAGTTCTGTGAAATTGGATGGTACGAACTATCCAGCGTGGTCGGAAGCTTGCTTACTCTCCATTCAAGCTAATGGGATGCAACAATTTATTACTGGAAGCTCCAAACGACCCGAGGAGACCAATCCGAAACTGGACGATTGTGTATCAGACAATGCCAAGGTCAAGGCATGGCTTTACAACTCAATGGAACCAAATATTCGTAGTAGTTATCTCTTTCTCAAAATCACTCATGAAATTTGGAGTGCGGTAAAGAAAACATACTCACATTCCGAAAATTGTTCCAAGGTGTATGAAATCAGGTTGAAACTGAAACAGATAGTCCAGGATGAGCTGCATACTACTCTGAGCTTACTAGTTTGTGGACTGAATTGGACCATTATCGCGTCTTTAGAGTGGAATGTCCAAAAGATGCGCATGCCTATCAGAGGATAGTAGATGAAGATAGGGTGATTGACTTTCATGGTGGTCTTAATACCTGTTACGATGCAAGCAAGGCTAAGTTGACTGGGAGTTTCCACTCCCCGATGTTCGGGCTGCACAATCTCGTATTTTGGGGGAGGAAACTCGACGATATGCTATGGGTCCTCGTCCGGAACTGGTCGATCGCTCTGCACTTATTCCCACCCCTCCAACTGCAATAATATCCTCCTTTATTGATAGGAGCTCACGTATGTGTGATCATTAGGGCACACTCAGGATGGGTGCTTCTTGCTTCATCCCCACCTTCGGGGCCATGGTCGTGACAGAGGTAGTGAATCGGGGGGAATTGTCAGCACAGCTCACCTCTCGGTTTCAACCGAAACCCATACATCTGGTATGGATATGGCTCCAGCATTAGCAGCAGCACTAGTAGAAGCATCACCGTTGACCTTGACATCTGTTGAGATGACTGCACTTCACAACTTGCTATCTCCTCCTTCCACTTCCGCTGCTCCCATCTCTTCACACTTTGCCCACTCAGGTATAGCTTCCGCATTGACGACTATACAGTCTTCCGTATTAACTTCTAGCTCCTGGATCATTGATTTAGGTGCCTCTGATCATATGACTCATTCTTCTAGCTTGTTTAGCTCATATGCATGTGAACATGATACAGTTCGGGTTGCAGATGCCTAAATTATCCTTGGACTATGTATTGCACATTCTGTCATTTACCTCAAATCTATTATATGTTAAGTGTCTTACCGAGTCACCCTAAACCCTAAACAATTTTTCCCTCATTGTGTTTTTCAGGATATAGCGATCGGTCAGACGATTGATGGGGGTAAAGTTCGCAATGTTTCTACGTCTTCACCTATGGCTCACCAGGTATCTACTAGCTCCCCATATGAGTCTTTGCATTCATGACATAGACGTTTTGGTCATCCATCCTTTGGTGTTTTAGAACTTCTTTTTCCTACTTTAACTAAACAATGTAGTATGTCTGATTTTATGTATGAATTGGCAAAGCACGAACTTTCCAGTTATCCTATTAGTAATCAAAGGAGCATGACTCCATTTTTTGATATTTTCTATGATGTTTGGAGCCCATCTCGGGTTACTGATGATTTGTTACTATTATCAAATACACGCTTTACTCGGATTTACCTACTTCGTCATAAAAATGAAGTATTTGAGTGTTTTAAATTATTCCATACTATAATTCATATACAGTTGCTAGGTCTCTTATGTTTACCATGCATGTACCTAGTTTTATGGGGAGATGCAGTTTTCACTACATCGTATTTAATTAATCGTCTTCCCTCTACTATTCTCATGTTCAAGACTCCAGCGTTGTTTCTCCCAAATACTTCAATGCACATTCTCTCACTTTGTGTGTTTGGATGTGTTTCTTTGTTCACAACGCTACTCCTTCGCGTGGAAAGTTAGATCCACGCACTCTCAAATGCTTCTTTATTGGTTATTCTCCACCTCGAAAAGGGTATAAGTGTTATCATCCTCCCACGGGTCGAGTGTTTGTTAGTCATGATGTCACATTTTGGGAGTCCACTTCTTATTATTCCTCGGGCTCTTGTTCATCTCTTCAGGGGGAGAATTTAGAGAATGAAGAAATAAATATTGAGCCTTCTCTTATTGCTCTCCTAATGGGGAGTCATGTTTGAAATCTGGTAGGCTTGATGAACCAAATTTGTTGGCATTCTCTCGCGGACAACATGAAAATGCTACTTTATCCCCTCAATTGTCTGATCCGAAAGTTAGTTTAATAGTTACTCCTTCCTCCGACACAAATGGTAAAGCTTCTAATCATGATCTTCCCATAGCTATTAGGAAAGGTGCTAGAACTTGTACTCATCATCCTATTTCTAACTTTGTTTCTTATGATTATGTATCTCCTTCCTATTGTGCTTTTGTTTTCCCTTTGTCGTTTGTTTCTATTCTGCAGTGTTAGCAAGCTGCTATACTTAATTCCAAACTGGAAGAGTGCTATTATTGAAGAGATGAATGCTCTTAAAAGGAGTGACACATTGGATTTATTAACTCTGGAGGCAAGAAAATTGTTAAATGTAAGTGGGTATTCACCATGAAATATAGGCCGGATGGATTTGTTGAAAGGTATAAGGTGAGGCTTGTTACCAAGGGATACACACAGACTTATGGGATTGACTATTAAGAGACTTTTGCTCCTGTCGCCAAAATGAATCTATTTGAATCCTAATTCCTTGTGCTGCAAATTTAGGATGGAATCTTCAACGACTTGATGTGAAGAATGCCTTTTTGCATGGCAACTTAGAGGAAAAAGTGTATATGGATGTTCCTCCGGGCTTCTCCTCTCATATTAGAGACGGGAAGGTGTGCAAGCTCAAGAAATCTTTGTATGGGCCGAAAGCCCGAAACAATCTCCTAGGGCATGATTTGGGAGATTTCACGGTGCTATGATAAAGTTTGGGTTCAAGCAGAGTAACTCAGATCATACAATGTTTATTAAGAGACAAGGGGGTAAAATTACGGTCTTGATTGTGTACGTCGATGACATCATTGTGACCGGTGATGATGAGGATGAGATTAATTCAATCAAACTAAAATTAGCTATTGAGTTTGAGGTTAAAGACTTGGGTCCGCAACGGTACTTTCTTGGGATTGAGGCAGCTATATCATCTCGTGGGATCTTTCTCTCTCAACGAAAGTATGTTCTCGATCTCCTATCTGATACATGAATGTTAGGATGCAAACCAGCGAACTCACCTTTTGAGGTTAATCATAAGCTTTCCGGAGGTGTTAGTACCGAGGTAGATAAGCAGAGATACCAAGGTTAGTTGATTGACATATATCTTGCTCATACTCGACCTATTGCATATCCTGTTGGCGCTGTGAGCCACTACATGCATGATTCTCATGAGCCTCATATGGACAATTTATCGCATCTTGAGATACTTGAAGGCTACGCCATGAAAAGGTTTGTTGTTTGAACCTCATGGTAATCTAGATGTTCAAGGGTTTACCGATTCAGATTGGGCTAGTTCTTTGGATGATAGGCGGTCCACTTCTGGCTACTGTACCTTTGTTGGAGGTAACCCGGGTAACGTGGCGCAGCAAGAAACAAACGGTAGTAGCAAGGTCTAGTACCGAGGCGGAGTATAGAGCTATGGCTCTTGGTGTTAGTGAACAGTTGTGGACTCGATCTCTTCTTGTTGAACTGGGTTTTTTACCAACCGGTCCTATGAAGCTATTTTGTGACAACAAGAAAGCTATTTGCATCGCTCATGATCCGGTTCAACATGACCGAACAAAGCATATTGAGATAGACCGACACTTCGTCAAGGAAAAGATTTCTAGTGGTCTCCTTTGTATCCCTTATGTAAAGACCGATGATCAATTAGCCGATGTCTTATCCAAGGGTCTTAGTAGTAGAGATTTTATTCCCATTATAAGCGAGTTAGGCATGAGAAATTATCTTTGCTCCAACTTGAGGGGGAGTGTCGGGAATAATGGGATCAATAGGCCAATATTGTATAGATTTGTATTCTAGGGGTGCTTAGTGTAACATGTAAATGTGGTAGAAATAAGATTTTATTGTTCTTCTATCAGAATATCTGAATTTTTTTCCTCTCTCTCTCCCCGGGCCAAATCTGAGTGTTACAATTTTTTTTTGGCCGTCCCACTCAATAGTCACACTTTCCTTTTTAGTTCACTTCGCTTGACCACACGACCCCTACTTTATAGAAGGAATTAATCAGGGCCACGCACTTAAAAGGACTTTAATGAAAATTACCCCCTTTCAACACATTTCTTAATCTATGTGCCTAATTAAAGTGTAACTCTTCTTCTGGGACAAAGGGAGCATATGTCTTGAGCGCTAAAAGAGCTAAAATAACATGCATAGTATCCAGAGATTAATGATCGGTTTACATGAAAAGAGCTGGTGGAAATTAAAAGAAACACAACTGGAAGAATCAGTTCAGTGTCATCTAGAACAGCAGGGTCATTGCAAACAGTAATCTGGTCCAGGAAGAAAGTCCCAGAAGGACAAGTGAGATTGACTGAAAGTGGTGAAGGTGGCCAAGAGAGCATCTACATTGGATTAACCATTAATGTCATCACAAATAAGAAGCTGGAGATGAGAATTTCAAGTAAACAGCCCTACACAATGAATCAAGTCATGATGACTCGAGAACGTTTAATTAATTTATCCCTCCCCCTCAAAATGACTGTTAAATTTTGTTCAAGAACAGAAGTTGACACTCATTTGCGATGGAGGGAGTACTTCATATAGGGTGTTATTTCGATTCTGACACCACTTCAAGGCTAGAGAGAACCTGCGACTACAACAATACAAAGCATATCTAGTTGATTAAAGCTGAACTCAAAATTAAACAGTTAGGAGGGAGCCCATACCTCAATCTTCACATTTAAAAATCGCAACCTTTTACCACGCCCAATAATAATGATTGGCTGGCATCGGGATGAATGCAATTCATCTGTACCTTTACTTTCAGTTAAGGAAATTGTCTTCCCGCAACCATCATATGTGTATTCATAGACCCCAACGGCATCCGCTACTAGCTGTCGATCTGATGAAAGGTGCACAGTATCTTCCGTCTGTTTGTAGTAAGGAGCAGATAAAACTATGCTAGTCCTTTTACTGATAGGATCATTCTTAGGATCCATCAACTCCTCCCTACCAGTTATTGTTCCCAAAGATGGCACAAAAAACTCACCAACAGCAAGAAGGAAATCAGGAACAACAAGAATTCGAGGCTGCTGAATCCGAATCACAAACAATTGAGAAGATAAGCGCCATCGATAATCCATCAAAAACATGGTCAAATTTGGAACACCCATGCTGGTCGTAGGTTCTGAGTCTACTCTTACGAAACCACCTTTATCTAAGAAAAAGGGGCTTGCACTAGGAGCTTGTTTTAGAACATCTGTATATGTTCCAAGCATCAGGCGCATTTCAGGTTTAGTATCAGGATGAATGTCCAGAACGGAAAACTTCGGAATAGTTACATAAAGGTCTGCCTCTGATGCTGAAGTCATTCGATACGACACCCAAAGGCCCTCTAGCTGCAACAAGAACGAAAAAGACTGATCACCGACAAGGATAGAAAGGAACTAAAAAATATATTGTGCACCCAACAGAAATTAGCCCTAGATGAATGCTCAAGATAGAATATGAGATAATTTCATCAAACACAAAATTTACTCACAGCAATATGCGCCAAAGGGGAGTCCTCCTGAATGCCATTACAGAGCTCAAGTAGCGCATAGTTGACCTCAACTGCCACAACTGTAATTGTACGTGATAACAAAACTTGACTATTCATGTTGACCTTATCAGCCAATAACCGTATTGTATCTTTCGAATCAGACTTGCTGCCACGGAAACTAGGTGGGAGCTTCGGTTGTTCATTCAAGTTCATGTAGAAGCAACTCAGTATGACATTATACTCTTTATCAGACATCACAGCATGCAATAAACCCACCTGCTTTCAACCGAAGAATCAGATAATGTGATTTTGGAGTATTCATAAGCAGTAACCGGTTGAAACTTCAAAACTGAAACCATATAATGGTATAAATAGACTTTTATTATCGAACCATTTGGGTATATTGACTTTTTATAGATCAGTAAATTCAACAATGCCTTGGAGCAAGACAAAAGTTGTGGATATAAGATTACACTGCCAAACAAACCAAGGAAGACCAAGGCAAAAGGTACTTTTCATTAAAGGATCTTGAGAAGTTATAATATAAGCAGTCCTAGCCCCACAAATGGTGAGGCAGTATTCATAGTTCTAATGTGTGATGCCCAGTCATACGCATGAACCTTAAGTAGCTCTAAGGCTCATCCATGATCATGTACAAAATGAAAATCCGTGTGATTCAATCATATCAAAACCTAGTTTATAACATGAAAAATAAAAAGGCAAAGCAGCAATACCGCCTAACTCTCTTTCTCTTCCACTCCAAATACTAAATTTGAATAGTAAACTTGAAAGAGAGAGAAAAAGAAGGATTTTATAAACAAGTTCCAACAGAGAACTAGTTAAGGGTTCCATATATTAAAGAGATTGCATTGGAAATTATCACCAGTGTACTGGAAAATTTCCAGTGTGCTGGCGTTTGTCCCCACTGTAAAGTATTTCCCAATTTAGGTCTTTTACAAGTGCCCCAGGGAAAGTCATTTCTCAACTCAACTACGTCTTAGCCCCCAATCATTCGGGCTCGGCTAAATAAATCCTTTTTCACCGTTAAAACGATTCAAGGCTCGGTCATCACTGAGGCTATATTCCTTCATATCTAGGGGCAGTCATTACTATCTAAATGTTTTTACCATATTCTTTTACAAACTTGAACTTGAAAATTCCGTAATACTCCCTCCATTTCAAAATAAGCGTCGTTTTAGCAAAATATATTTGTTCTAAAGTACGTGTCGCTTTACACTTTTCAAAGCAAAAACTGACCACAGTTTACTTTTATACCCCTATTTAAAATCAACTTTATCTTCATTCCATAAACCAATCACTCGTAACAAACTTTCTTTCTCCAGCATTAAATATGAGTAATTTGGCCAATTGATTTGGTTTCTTAATTCGTGTGGAAAGCCCTAAAATGACACTTATTTTGAAACAAAGGGAGTAGTAGACACAAAAGCTGCTTGTCATCAAGTATCATGAGGATAATCACATTTCCACATTATAAGTAAATTGTTTCATAATACAGACCTTTACTTCCAAGGAAAATGTAGGGACTTTTCGAAAAATATCTCTCAAGCTGCGCCTTACGAAGACATGAAGTTCACGGCCTTCTCGTATCATTGGTTTGCCTAAACAACCATTTACTCCAACAGCCATGTTGATTCCTAAAATCTGCAAGATGAGTAAAATTATTTAAACATAAAACCTCATCTCTGCTAAAAGAAAAAGATAAGGAAATTAAAAAGATAAATTAAACCGTGAAATTAAGAGGATGAAAGTACCTCTGCATCGAGAATGTCAAGATGGACAGCGGAAGGATCATTCTCAGGGCATCCATGCCAACTAAATTCATTTCTAACGCGTAGATGGCCCAGATCAAGTTGCATGAAACTGCAATCGAGGCACAAAGGAGACTTAAGTAAAGGTCAACTCAACCAAGCCTTCTGAACTACTTGAGAACTTGCCAAGTACAATAATTATACAGACCCTTTAGTTCCGGCCAACTAGGGGCACAAACAGAAAAGAAAATGCTCCCCCCCTTTAAATGGGGAGCAAGAAAAGATTTGCAAAATACATTCAACAAAAGCAAATTCTACGGTGCCTGACATCCAGTTTTGTTGTTACTAATGTTTGATTGGTCTGACCAAGAATTGCATGTATACTCTTTTTGTTACTTCTTTATTTTCCAAAGTTTTGCTAAAGTAGACAATCCAATCGATGATTTTGGTGTTTCTTCATCATCTTATAAGAATTTGTACGGCCTACTCATGCACCTTAACATAGAAGGACCCTACAAAGAGCTGCAGCAAATGATCCAAAAACCAGGAACAGAAACTGGTCAGAGAACGTAATTGACTTGATGGTTGATTGAACCATTCACGACACTAAAATTAAGAATAGAAACCTAGCATTCAACTCCTCTTTTAGGAGGAAAAGGAGAAAATATCTAGCTTAAGTAAATTAGATATTCTCAGAGCCGGTCTACTTGTTCAGAAAAATCAGTTTTTTTTAAGGGAAGTGGACAATACTAGCATGTTAACAAAGTTCTAACACGCTAATACAATGTTAATCATAACTTAAGGGAAGTAATACAGCGAACCAAGAAATTTTCGCATAGCCCTTCAAAAGCAACAAATGATGTTGGTTTAATTAATTTTCCATTGAAAATGAACAGTTCATTTAACTGAGTGGTCAAATGATCAGCCAAACATGTGCCACTTAAGGCAATTTCAGATCTCCTTGATAGAAATCTTCAGAGTTGATAGCAGCAGAGACCATAAGATCTATCTGTGTCGAGGGGTGATCAAAAGGAAAACTTGCAACAACTGAAGAGAAAAAGAAACCCAGGATTATTCAGGTAAATTTTGCATTGTGTCAAATAAACCTGGGCATTACCTGGGTACTATACCAGTCTAGAATATTACACTGAACCAATAAAATTGAAGTCACCAGTATCCATAAGACTGAAGACCATTAACAAAGTAAAGCCAAAGAGTGTACCTTCCTTAGAGATGTTGGGATTAAGAAGTATATATTGTCCATTTCAAAATATAAGCTCTAGAATACCTAACTAATGTAATTCCCTCGCGCATAAAAGCTCAGGGCAGTTCACTTGCATATTTTAAAAATCACAATTTTCCTCTCTTTCTCTTGTACCACCATTTTCTCTCATCTCTCTCCAACTTTTTCCTGCCAGATCAGCAAAACCATATCTTTGCTTTCCCTCTGAATATAACCTTCTCTCTTTGGTCCCACCACTCTCTCTCTCTCTCTCTCTCTCTCTCTCTCTCTCTCTCTCTCTCTCTCTCTCTC
>JAOTQG010120758.1:0-10731 GCA_025631175.1 Iris virginica | reverse complement strand
CCAGATGCTTCATCCTGGAGTGAAAGACGGGATTGGAGCACAAATGAGTGGCACCTATGTTGTCACAATAAATGACAAGGACCTTAGGCACCTCGATCCCCAGTTCAGTGAGACCCTAGCAAATAGTAGAGCTTTTAAATTAGAGCTAGGGAGGGAAATGACAAGGTGCGAGGGTGAATATATAGTAATTAGTTACATTGGGCAAGAAGTGCAATCTGCAGGTATAATTTACAGAGTTGACAATTGGGGGAACCATGTCTCGGATGAGGGTCATAATCTGATCACAAACATTGTACTAGGTTGGTGGAGATAACGGAGAGGTGGGTGACGGCTCTAACCGTCTCCACGATCTTCTCAATACTCATTGGGGTGTTGTTTTCAGACGACGAAAATGACTGCTACGTGCATGTGGATGTGACCTTTTGGTGCATAGATCCTCAGGAGAGCTCTGAGCCTGTGATAGTCGAGTTGGAGCTTACCGGATGCTAATATCATGCCAGACTTGTACCGGAAATATTATTATGGGGTCCCATAGATTCACTAGACCTGCCATGGAAGCTAAATGTTCTCGAGACATTGAAATTCATCCTACTTTCTGCTTCCTGTTTTGGAGATCTATCTTTCTCTTCTAAACTTCCAATTTCCATATAGAGAGAGTCTAGATCTATTCAGGAATTAGGATTACATGTAATTATGTGTTAATACCAATTCAGGACCTTCTGTAAAAGGTTCAAATTAGTAGTTACTTTCCTCTATTCGACATGTTCATTTAGTCTGATGCATTGCATTTGCATACTCACAGTTGAAGTTCTACTAAACTAGCTTATAACGGTTTCATATCGTCTTACCTAATGTTGTCGACTAGGAGGCGCCCAAGGATGCATGACGTACAAGTGTCTTTTATGTCAGTACGCTACAAGAAACAAAATGCAATTGCCGTTTTATTTGAGTAAAAATGAAGGAGCTAAACACCAACCAATGTATAGATCTACTGTCTGGATTAACGACGTCAGCTATACATCTTCAAACACGTTTTCACAGCGTGATGAAGCGCATATGGATGCTTCCAGGGTTGCCTACATTGCCATAACGCAGACTATGAAGGATGAGGCTTTTCATTTCATCCGCGAGGTAATTAAGATTCATGCATGATTTTTGAGAGTTCGGTATAGTAGATTTTTCGGCAAGCGTATGTATACATGCATTTTGCTTTTTGTTGGCAAACTATGGGAGGATCAGAATTTCTGAGGCCTTGTGCTTTTGCAATGGTGATATTGGTAACATGGTCTGATGCTGATTTTGAGTTGGAAGCACCCTAGCTAAAACCAATTTCACAGCCAATTGAGAGTATTTTGTTTCATCCATTTCAGTTTCATTTCTCATCTCTTCATTAAAATTTCCAGGATAGTATCTTGTGCAAGGAGATCTTGCATGAGTATGCTAATAAGATGAACCTGGCAAGACCTATATATCAGGCAATTAGACTGAGACCCTGCCTTTACCAATCTACTTGTGCTTTCAATGATGTGATTTACACTGGAGAAGTTAGGAGAAAGAAGAAAGAGGCGGAACAATTGGCAGCCCGCACTGCTGCGCTATCACTTCTAGGTATGTGTCGCATGATGAGTTCTTAAAGTGACGTGGGATTTTTCTCTTAAGCCGAGTTGATTAATGAATATGCAAGTCTACATAAATTGGGCATGTTAATCCAAGTATTGTTGCACAGATGACTCTGAATCAGGTAGAGTTATTGCGGAGATAGTTAACGCCAAGATTATGCTACGTGCTGCAAAAGCCACGGAATGCAGCATTCAAACCGGCACTCTGCCTGATCAGGTAATACAAACAGGTTTCAGCTCAGAGAAAGACGCTCAAGTTAACGCCCCCCCTGGTGAAACTCAGTCTTCCTCTGAAGGTAAGTATGGTCAATAATCACTTTGCGTTCCTCTTTTTTATTTCGATTTGCATTAGGGCATTCCCTCATTTCTTTTTCCCCTTGCCATGATAATTCGAACAGCAAAACTGCTGTAGTAGCAAGAGTATAAGGTTGTGCCCTTCTTTTTAATGCAGGATACGGCCTTCTGTATGCATACCCTGAATGCAGATAGGCGGCAGACTGACTTCTTGGCGATGGGTTAATTTTAAGCACGAGTCTCGGGTCTGTATTTGTTTTCATTCGAACCCGAGTCTCCAGACTTTTATTTTCTGATTTCAGTGCTTCATTGTGTATGAGAATTTGTATAAATTTTCATAATTTTGGGCAGTGCTTTCATATTCCAAGAGTTCTGGATTGCCTCCAAAGGTCGTCCCTGTGTAATAGAGAGCACTTTAGACTGGTGACTATCATAAGAGTAGTTTTTCTTTTCCCCTTTCTGATCTATGTTCTTCCTTGCCATTGCTCATTGCCTGTTATGTGCTCGTGTTTGCTTATTCTGTCTGCTGATTGCTAGTAATGTTTTAACACATTGAACACATATCAAATGCAATCCTACTTGATTTAAAGTTTTGCTCGAGAAAAGAAATGAATATGATGACGACCAGTTTCAGATTGACAATTCTTTTTCGCTGATTTCCCTTTTCCAAAGGCCGAGGGGAAAGATCATCCCGGCCTATAGAACATGCTGCCCCGACAAGTTGAATACTCTGATTCCGCGAATTCCTCAGAAGTGTTGTTGCAAGTCGACTTACCTTTCTTCGATTGAACTAGCAGATTCCTACCAAGGAATTTGTTGAGTCAACAATCATCGAGAGGGGCACCACCAAGCGAGATCAAGACCGGCCCCTCGTATAGGGTTCCAAACCTGGGCCGAAAAGGAAGCGAAGTAGGCTGGATGAGTGGAAGAATCTGGTAACTCCACCTGAACCGACGAAAGGGCATCGATCGGCTGAACACTTTTAAGTGAGTTTTTTATAGTCAGTCGACGAACCCCTCTTTAAAGAAGCTAGTAGAAGAGACATTTCGAGCTGAGAATGAGGAACAAAACAATCGAGATTGGTCACTCATAAGATATTCTCTCCGGTTGAAGCTTGGAGAGAGAGAATTTCTAAAGCAATGTAGGGCCTTTCTTCAAAATAAAACTACGAAATCGATGTTCTCCGTTCTAGCTTCAGACACAGATTCCCTTCGATCCAGTATGACCTTGAGAATTAGTTCTGGGTTCCACTATCCTTCACCCGGAAAGGGTATCTAAGACTCTAAAAACTTGAGGGAAGTCTCACAAATAGACCTATCTAGAATCTGGTGTAAACCTAAGTTCGATGTTGCGACTGCATGAATTCCTCATTAAAAGGAGCGAAAGCCAGTCCAAAGAATCATGATAGTAGTTCCATGAACAATCCTTTGCGGGATGGCATTCTTTGATAGTGGAAATGCCATAAAGCGCAAACTAAGATCCGTATTTTCCATAAGAGTGGAGAATTCTAAATTCGTACACAAAGATGAGCATCTGAGATCGGTTCCGGGGATCCTCAGCTCGTTGCCGCATAGGAGAAATGCATGCCGCGGTGGAAAGATATGGGCCCATATCATCTTTTCACCGCCAAGAGACCAGTGACTGCTAAAGCTTAGGACTGGGAATCGGTAGTTGCTTTAGCAGCTTCATTCGCTGGCAAGGGTCATTATCTGGGTTTGGCCGATGTTCCATCGATTGAGGACACCTCTTTGTAAATACTTTTTACCTTAAATCTGACTCCGAAACCTCTGAAATAGTGGAGGAAAAGGCTGCATCTTTTGATTCTGCTGCCAATTTTTATATAGAATGGATGGAATCATCTTCTTGCTATGTTTGGCAACTCAATCTCAATTCTCAAGCCTCGGAATTGAATATTAAACATAACAAGTAGTAATCCCCGATGTAAACAGAAGTTAGCTAGGCAAAGAAATGCACAAGTAGTGCCATTGCATATAATGTTCTCCAAGCAATGTCAGAATGCTCAATAAACCATGGGTCAACTGCAACAGTGATATAGCTATGATAGATATCAATAAGGAATCACTCTATGTCAACCACTTTTACATACAGGAGGGTATGAAATACATCTTCATTTTGTCAAAGTAAAAAAGAATGAATCAGTAAATTTAAAAGAAATATTATCCAGCAACCAAAGCCATAGACATGATTCAGTCACTTGCCTACTTGTCAGGTTTTCCGCTCCCTCGAAAAGACCATCATAAGCGGGTCTCTTCCCTGCTTTCCCAAGATTCTGTCTCTAATTTGAAAATGGGGATAAATTCAGCTTGATCTGTTGATCAATCATATATAAGAATAGTTAACTGTTTCAGAATGCCTATTACGGTCGTAGGACCGGAGAAAATTTTCCATTGTCTGGAGACCATGTGGTATTCCCCAACCAATGGAAGCCCACATAATGATTTGACATACATCGATACATATGATAGCTTTGGATGGTCGAGGGATCCCACAAAATGATAGGTTGGCATTCCACTTATATTTGAATAAGTCGACATGTCACTAATCAAAAATAGAAACATCTTAGATCAATGGCAGTTATTTAACACTTAATCTACTCCAGTATTGGATTGGTGTTTCACACCACATCAGCATAATAGCACACCACAATGGTCCCATCTAGTAACTTCCCCCAGCTATGAGGTAACTGTTGCAAACAGCAGTTTAATCTTGGTTCAACTTCGAGCAGTCTTCAGCATATTCTTAGAACTCACAGCTGGTGTATGAACTTTTTGATAAACTAAAGCCAAATCAAACATCGTTGTTAGCCGTTACAGTAGTTCTTAATGATCATTTGATGAGATGCGTAAATGTTCAAAACTAAGACATCATCATATTTTAAAAATCATGACTTTTCAAAATGCATATTGCATTTAGATATTTCGACTCTCTTCAATCTGCCCTTAAGGTTTTAGCATTTTTTATACGACACACGATGACCCAAAATCATCATCATGTTTTTGCCATCAAAGTTTTGGGTAAACAACGAACGAAGCTGTAAAGCTTCAATTTGAAAATGAGACTCCCTTTTTGGGACAAACTAAAAGGGAAAGTAAGACTTTTTTCATTGGTCGGAGGCTTGGAGATAGGGTTGTTATCGAATCGAGTGTGAACGATGTTTCGGGTTCAAACTCGAGCTCGAAAAAAATATTGAGTCGACTTTTTAACGAGTTCAAGTTCAAACATTTAAGGTTGGTTTGAACTCGAGTCAAGTCAAGTTTCGCGTTTTTCGCTAGCAATTTGATCTAGTTTAGAGTTCGAGTCAAAATCGAGTTGGAACGTATGTTTTTACTTTTATTACAAAATTCATGTGTACTATACTTGTATATATACCATGTAAAATAATATTGAAATTACATTAAATTAACTATTTGGAGTTCTTTGGACGAACGGAGTCGACGTCAGATGAGTTAATCGCGTACAAGCTCATTGAACAAACGAGCCGAACATGATTGACTCAAGTTTCAAACAAACAAAAAGATGAGTCGGACTCAACTTGAGTCCAGTTTCAAACAACCTCGGGTTGGAGTGGAACTGATTCGAACTCAAGTTCGAGTTTCAAACAACCTCGGGATGGAGTGGAACCGATTCGAACTCAAGTTCAATTTTAAGTTGCTCGATTCGCATAACAGCCCTAATTGAAGGTAGTACTACAAGCCAACTCAGCAATTACCAATCATTCACTTCATAAATCCCTTTCCACCATTCAATACATTTCAAGGATAGGTAATCATATATGTCACATTACGTTATATCCTTCTTGATTGTGGATGCTCACATTAGTTTTGGTCTTCTCCTATGTCTAGCTTGGTCGGAATTGATACTATCACTTCCTAACCAGTGCACCAAAAGGCCTATGTCGTAAGTGGCTGAGCCATCTTCAGTGATTTCTATCATTCTCTCTACTCTAGGGGCGACCTTTACGGTCTCATATATTAGTCGCTTCAAATCTTATCTTTCCTAGTTTTATCCATCTTAGCATTTGCATTTCACCAGGATATAGTAGTAACATACAAAAAACATAGTAGGCGGTAAAGAAAGCCAACAACACTAATAATCAACTTGCATACCTATCGACTTTTCCATTTCCTCAAAAGATCATCATAGACAGGCCCCTTTCTCGCTTTTGAGAGTCCCTGCTTCAATTTTGTTAATGTGGCTGAATTCAGTTTGATTCCTCTATCAATCATGTCCTCGGCATACTTAACTGCTTCAGGAAGCCTATTAAGGTCATTGAGCCCAACAACCAACGTATTCCCAGACTCCTCCAGCCCAGACTTGTGATTATCAATCATGCATTTCCAAATCTTTATAGCCATATTCGGGTCCCCACCATCCACATAGACCCTGAGTGCTGAACTGCAATTGGCATGGGTTGGCACACACTCATTTTTAACCATCTCAAAAAATAACGGTTGAGCCTCTTTCAATTTCCTACCCTTTATCAAGAACTGAAACAAGAGATTGTAAGTTTCAGGATCTGGAAACACCCCATTAAAAACCATATCATCCAGCATTCTTCGAGCAAGGTCAGTATCCTTAAGATAACAATACAACGAAATCATGTAATTATACATCTCCGTGTCAGGCTTACAACCATTCTTTCCAACCATATTCTCCCAAAACACTTCAGCCACCTTCGCATCACCTTTCCTCACGCACTCCTCAAGAGCAATCTTGAAAAACTTCATCCCAGGATAACACTTTCTATCCTTCATAGTCTCAAAAAATCTCATTGCCTCGCGCATCCCATCAGGACCCTTCATTAGCGTAGTCAAAAACGAATCATAAGCAGGCACATTATTTGGATCCCACCCAATCTCAACAAGCATCTCCGCGAAAGTGACCTTTGCACTCCCCACGTCCCTCTCATTCTCCCACCCCTCCAACAAAATTGCATAAGTATCCGCATCCGGTCTAATCTTAATCTTCACAATGTTCAGAAAATCCTTAGCCTGCACCGTCTTCCCATCCCTACAAATGGCACTAAGGAGCGAATTCAGAGCAACAATATCTCTGGCACACCCATACTGATCCATCACCTCGAAAGTCATGATTGCCTCCTGCACCCTATCACCAATAACGTAACTACTAAAAACGGAAGCGAACGTAGCTAAAGACAACAACCCTTCTTTCCTCATCGACTTAATCGCGTCCCACATTGCATCAAACAAAGAATTCTTCCCCAACAAATCGACAACAAGATTCCATGCGTATGGACTATGTTTGTCGTTTAATTGATAACCCGACCACCGGAAAAACTTAACGGCGGGCCCTGGGTGGGCGTAGGACAGTTTGAGGACTTGTTCGACGTCTTCTTGGGAAACCCTAATTCCGGTATCTTCTAGAACCTTCTCGATGGTTGGAGAAGGTGTGGTTGAAATGATTTCACACAGTACTTTTACTTTTGGGGGTAAATTTGGGGTGTCAGTGTAGGAAGCAAAAGTTGGGAGCTTACCTGGTTGTTTTGGCGGGTCGGATTGGCGGTGGGTATGATTGGACCTCGGTCGGGACGGTGAGGAGGAACGGCGGCGGCTTTTGACGGATGGGGGTGGGGAATGACGGTTGGGGCGGCGTTTCCGGGCCATGGTTTAGCAAGTGGTGGGTACTTTGGTTTTACAAAGTTGGAATTGTTGAGTGAGGAAATTATGGGATTTTACGGGTTCGAATGAGATTTTGGCAGAACCCTAGCTAATGACTGAGGGTGAAGAGATTGGCAATTTGGAATGTCTGTTGCAGTGTTTTTGCGGATGAAATTTTATGCTTACGGGACCGGAAGAACTTTTGGGACCTAGAATTATTGGGTGATTTGCCACAGTAGCCCCAAAATTTAAATGCCGACCTTAAATGGGATCTAAATTTAAAATGTGGAGAGAGTATAGATAATTCGCATAAGGGTTATGAGAATTCCTAATATTTTCGTAAGTATTATGTGAATTGTGTTCATCCAAAAATTTAAATATATGGCATTTGTAATTTTAAAAATTGGAAAAAATAAAAATAAAAAATATATAATGAATTCTCATAATTGTTATGAGAATTTACATCCGAATAAATTATTACAAAAATCAGGACACATAGCATAGATAATTTTGAATAAAATTTTTTCAAAAAAATTTAAAAAAAAAATCATAAATATATAATGAATTCTCATAACCATTATGAGAATTCACATTCGAATGAACTATTATAAAAATCAGGACACGTGACATTGTGAGCATTTAAGATTTCTCATAACCGTTATGAGAATTCACAGAGCAAAGGCGGGAGAGTGAAATTTGAATGTTTTCGAAATTTTGAAACTTGAAAAAGTAGTTTTTAAGAATTCTCATAACCGTTATGAGAATTCACTTATTTATTGTCCGAATTATGGTGAGATTCTAAAAAGCAAAAGGCCCATGTGAGACGGTCAGTGTTGCAATCAGATGTGACGGAACGCAACGCGACAGTCTTTTATCAGAGAATTCTCATAAAGATTATGAGAATTCACTTTTCAGTACAATAATTCGACAGTTTCACAATAATACGTGATGCTACTGGAGGTGGACACGAACAATCGAATTCGGCGAATATGAACACCGCAGATATGAACAATCATACGAAAATGAGGAGAGCGAAGAGGAGATGCACATTGGCTCCAGTAGTGATGAATACGTGCCTACGAACGACGACATAGACGGCGGTGACGCTGATGGGACTCAAACAAGAGGATATTATGATGATATAGGCGAAGAAATCCCAGAGGAGGAAGATCCCGAAGCTCCTAAAATGTGGGATGGAAATATAGAGAGTTGTACTATTAGTGTAGGCATGCATTTTAAGAGAAAGAAAGATGTGAAGACGGCTGTGGATGAATGGTCTGCGATAAGAGCAATGACGTATCGTACCGTGCAGAGCAATACGAGGACTTGGGCTGTTGAATGTGAAACTCGCGGTCCTAAATATTCGCATGATAGACTACACTGGATAACATATAGTTGGAGCATACGAGCGTCGGAACAACCCAATTCTTTATTGTGGAAAATGGTGAAATGGGTCGATAGACATAACTGTGTCGGTGCTAATATTGGGAATGGAGACAGAAATGTGACGTCAAACGATATTGGCAAGTTGATTATCCCTAATGTTATGAAAGAAGCGGGATATAAAGTGAAGCATATTCTGGGTATAAAGTGATGCGCCAATTTGGGTATACACAGGTGATACCCGATCCGGATCTACTGCTTGACAGGGCGGAACACGTTAAGTTACATAACATGACTAGGACTGGTCGGGTCGGAGTTAATTGGAGAAATTCCCACTTGTCGTACGTCAATCAGTGGGAGGATAGAGCACAGATCGTGTTTGGGATCGAGCAGCCTGGGGTACCTGATATTTCACCGGATTATTTAGAGTGGTACCAAAAGCATTAGCTCCTTTCATTCTAAAATACTAAGATGACGGTCTGCGATGGGATCGTTGGCGCTTGTAATTAGCTATTTTGGAAAGTGGCCTTATTCTCATGTGTATTTTTGCTATTGCATTTTAACACTATGTATCTGTATATATTTGCTATACTATTGTTTACTCATTCATTTTGTTCTATTCAGTTTCAGGTGCAACGCTAGAGTTTCTCCGACAGATTTAAAACATCAAAATGGAGCTTTGCATTTTAATAAATTAATTTTAAGTAAGTTTTTTATAAAACTGAAAATAATAATTTTCGTATTGCTTATTTGAATTCGCATAACGCATATGAGAATTCAATTAAATATTTTTTTTGGATTTTTTTTTCTCCAAAAGAAATAAAATTATTTAAAAATTTTGAAAATTAATAATTCTCATATTACTTATGTGAATTCGCATGACGTATATGAGAATTCAATTAATTTTTTTTTCTCTGTAAGAAATAAAATTATTTAAGAAAATCTGAAAAATAATAATTTTCATATTGACTATGTGAATTCGCATAACATATATGAGAATTCAGTTAAATTATTTATATTTAATTAAAATTTGTAATTAAATACGTATTAACTTAATTAATTATGTATTAAAATAATTAAGTCCTCTAATGACAGATATGTTCTCATAAAGCTTATGAGAATTCTCATAACGGTTATGAGAATTCGCATATGCCTTATACGAATTCTGTCAATTCTCATAACCGTTACGTGAATTCACGTAAGACTTATGCACAAAGTCTATTTGTTATCCACCTTTTAAATTTCAATACCATTTTGGTAAATGATCCTAGAATTATTAGTCAAAATCACACAAGCATTAGCTCAATTATCGATAGGAAAGCACTTGAGGCTCGGATCACTTAGTCGATATGAAGTGATATAATGATATATATCATTAATACGAAATATCCCGTCTTGCCACAATTGAAACATGCCCCCTGTTGCCTATGACATGGTCCCGCTGCGTGCCTCTTTCCACAAAATCCACAAGTAGTCACACTACTCTGAGAGGTCACCGAAACAGTCCTCATAGGTGAAGTAGTAGCTCCCCTCTTCTTGTTGTTGAATGCAAGTCCCTTGCCTTTGTTTTCATTGGTTGCCTTTGCCTTCTTCCGATCATCCTTGATTTTATCATACTCTTCTATATCCTTCTCAATCATCATGGCTCGTTCCACTACCGAGGCATAGGTCTCCAACATTAAGGGTGTCAGTCGAACTCGGATTGACCCTCGTAATCCCCTTTCAAATTTCTTTGCTCGTTGATACTCATTAGCCACGAGTTCTGGATAATAGCGGGAAAGCTCCGTGAACTTGGC
>JAOTQG010120736.1:0-10733 GCA_025631175.1 Iris virginica | reverse complement strand
CTCCATTCAGCTTTTTGAGAAAGAAGCAATGGCGCGGAAGAAGAACGTTTTTTCGTGCCGAAGAAATCGGAGAGCAAAGAGCTGTCAAAGAATCGGCGGCTGAGCAACGCCCCAAAACCCTAACTCTGGCCTCGTCGATCGGGTCCCCATCTTTATCCTCCTCCAAAGGCAAAACAAAAATCGAGACTGAAGAAGAATCGTCCGGAAGTGATTGCTGCAGTGGGTTTTCTTCCAGTGCTCACGGTCGTGGCGGTCGATGACGAGGAGAGAGAGGAGAAGTGGGGGTTTTTCATTAATACGAAGTTGGAGGTGATGGAATATATAGCGTCCAAGTCGATGGGATGTTTGGAGTCGATAACGCAGCTGACTACTTGATTTATTTCCGACTGCAGGAACAGCCAGCTGGTCTAGATCACCAATTCATCTTTCTCTATAGGTATTGCCATATAGGCCGGTGGAAGAGAAAGAAAATGAAAATGAATTGTACGGTTGTTTCTGTGTGGAGGCAGTAGTGGGTGGAGAGAGATGAATGGTGAAGGAGTGGGTGGAACCCATGATAAGATATATTTATTTTATATTAATTTTGAAATAATAAAGTTTGTAAAAATAGAGTTATAGGGGGTATGAATAAGAGCAAGTAAAAACAATACGTAGGAGAGAGAAAATAATGTTTTTAAAACTTATTTCGTGAATAAATTTTTTAAATTTTTTTCAAATAAAGTCTTAAAATTTTCACAAGTAAATGCACCCTAAACAAGCTCTGATACATCTGTGCCACATGTTCCTGGCACTCCCAGCACTATTTGTTTTCTTCTTTCTGTAGCTGATGTGCGTTTTCCTGCTAATGCCTAAATACATGCAGCTATCAGCCTATCAGCTATGTTTCTGTGCATATTAAAGTGTCAGATCTGGTGCTTGGGAACTTTACCTTCCAAAGCTATGTTTTTATGCATATTAAATACATGAACTATTTGAGCTGACATTCCCAAATCTGGAAATTTTAGGTGAAATTTCCAGATTGTCACAGGAGAAGATGGCTGAAATCCTTGACGCTGTCGGAGATGATGATCGGTAATCCTTGCCGTTGCCGGAGATAAAGAAGGAACGAAGGAGAAAGCAACTAATTGTCTATTTTCCAATTTAATCGAATTTAGCAATCTTAGCCCAAAATTACTGATACCCAAAGTTCAGGGACGATCCGTGAATTACACAAAAATTCAAGAACCATTTATGAAGCTGTCCCTCATTTTTTTATATGGTTTCAATATTTACAGACCATTTACACGCAATTCAATTTGTAAATTTGACCAGGTGGAATCAAATCCAACCTACTCTACGTCATTGATTCACTTTGCAAACTTTCCATTTCAAGAGCCAAAAGGAAGTACTACTGAGGGAGAATCAGCAATGGAGTTGGATTTTAAAGGATAAGCAAGCAGGAAGAATCTGAGCACGAGCCACTCTGTAGGGGAAGCATATAGATTGTTTGGTATTAGGTGTAGATCACAGTCCACATCAAGGATTTACAAAATTAATTACACCAGATTGACTACATGACAAGCAAGACTTAACGGATAGAGCACCAGCTTGAGCTTTCGACTGATGAGATATAATTTGACAGAAACCCAGAAACTGGTTAAACCTTTGTTTATGAGGTGACGGGTTTTGGTCCCCGTAATCGAAGGGTTCTCATAAGACGCCATGTATGAACCTAAACTTGTCAGTCTTTGATAGGATGATAGAGCCACCATATACCTTCTTGCTTCTGCAAAACACATCCAATAAGGTAAAGGGCTAGAAAATCATAAGCTCAATGGATACATAATACTAATCACACAAATAAGATGAAACTTGATTATCTCCTTATTCTTCTAGCATATCCAGTCAGTTACATCTCTAGAGCAATAATTCCTATGTTTCTCAAGGATATAACAAAGAATAATGCAACTGGTAACATAAGACTATGAATACCTGAGCAACCTTTCTTAATACGTCAAATGGTAATAATAAAAAATCCCTTACAAACTCTATTTCATGAACTTAGGTCATATGAATACCTGAGCAACCTTTCTTAATACGTCAAATGGTAATGAAAAAAACCCCTTACAAACGCTATTTCATGAACTTGGGTCATGTTGGAACAAAAAGGAATGGAGGGCAAAACAATTACAAGTGAGAATATTTGATATTGTTACAATTTTGTTCCCCTTGTTGTAATACTAGCAATCATGAATTTTCAGGCTCTCATATTTTGCGAGTCCGACTCACTCGATTTGCGAGGCTCACGAGCCGACTCGTTAAGGCTCGACACGTTAATGTTTGACTCAATTCGTCATTAAAAAGTTTAAATTTGTATTCATTTTAAAAGAAAAATACAGAAAAGGCAACTCGTAGCTCGATTCTTTTTTTTTATTATAACTCAACTCATTTTAACTAATTTAAACCAAATTGAGACTTAATTTCACGTGTACATAAATTCCTTTTTAAGTAAGAATCAAGTGCAAACTCCATATGAATTATCAGCTACACAAATTCCTTTTTAAGTAATAACTTTTAGGAAGGTATTTAATGTAACTGTGTAATATATTTACATTAATTTATTTATTTATATGAAATTGGATTATTGTAGTTTGTAGATTTTTTTTTTTCATATTTTAAAGGAACAAATTTCAAATCAAAATTTTATATTTTATATAATTCTTAAGTAAATTATTATCGTTGATAATTTTTAAACATGCTTATAAATTCCTTTATTACTGC
The DNA here is from genome assembly GCA_025631175.1 of Iris virginica. Classification (NCBI taxonomy): domain Eukaryota; kingdom Viridiplantae; phylum Streptophyta; class Magnoliopsida; order Asparagales; family Iridaceae; genus Iris; species Iris virginica. Next base: position 7,973 of record JAOTQG010120736.1, on the reverse strand, counting down.
AATAGGTTAGCCATTATGCATAACATAACATAATTAATAATTTTCATAATCAAAGACTCGCCAAGACTCGTCAAGATCCGTTAAAAGCCCATCAACACCCGCATAAAAAGTCCGTCAAGGTTCATTAAATTCATGGCTCGCAAGGTCTCACAAAGGCTCGCGAGCCCGTCACGAGCCAAGCCAAGCCAATTCATTTTAGGTTCGATTCAAGTTCGTAAAACTCGACTCGTAAAAAAATGTGAAAAGATCGACTCGAGTTCGTAAAAATTTGGCTCGATCCAGCTCGTGTACTATGAGAGAGTGAATATCAACCGTAATAACAAAGTGTGCATTAAAACGTTAAAAATCAATGGATAGATTTTTCACCAACAGTATTAGAGACACTAGCACGCACTTGATCAACAAGCACAGGATCGTGTGTTCTGTTAACTGTCAATAATTTGTAATGCACATCCTCCATGCTGAAATTCGCGATTCACAAGACGAGGCAACACGGATAAAAGCAAGAATTCTCAATAAACCTCTGACAAGAGAAACACTAATTGACTCTTTTACTGTAACAACTTCCTATTAGCATTCATTACTTCCGTATACCACACATCTTCTTGCAAGCAGAATAACAAATGCAATGATGAGTTATTGCGTATCTGAAAACGAGGTGCACTCTAGTGGCAAGACGCCTCCCATATTTTCAATAGATCACGGGTTCGAGTCACGGAGAACCACTACCAATCCCTTCAAAAAACTTTAATGCGTATCTCACAGAAACTGCTTCCAATACTTGCTCACAATAGAGGTGACAGAATATAGCATTCTTCGAAACCATAGTTACCATAAGCTGCTACTGCGTTTCTTTTTGGAACAAGAGGTCCAAAACATGGTACACTCATTCCTCAACACTGAATTAGCTACCCAAACGACTATTCTAGTTTCTCCTCTAAAGAAACAAAAATAAATAGATTAGATAGACGTAGAATGATCAAACATTGAAGTTTCTACATGATTATCATCGGTTCAACAAAATTTAAGTAATAATTAATTACTCCTCCAAAAAGGCACTTCCACATTTAGAAGATGTGGACAGTGGACACATGCTAACCCTAGCGTCTACATTCTATCCCAACTGTTCCATGCTTTAGACAGTATTAGGTAATAGTTCCCATACAATTTATGCAAACTAAATGATCTCATTCCAGGCAAAATAGGTTTAAAACATAGAAAACCCTAGTTTCAACCAGATAAAGAAACAAGGACAACTGATTTATTTCAGAGTAACACAACAATTCCTGACACGTGGAAAGTGAACCAACCTCCCTCAAGTCTCACTTTGGCATGCGATTCCCGACACCACAAAAGTAAAGTTCTTGCTGATGGGAAAGATTAACATTCCCAATAAAGATTAACACAAGGAAAACTGATCCGTGTGATGTATCATGTATGATAAAGTACGAGAACCTACTCTCGAGTTCACCTATGAGTAATGACAAAATGGAAAGAGATTGCAGATAGCAAACCGGCAATTTCAAGGCATCGTGAATGCCCAAAGCCAGAGTTTACAAAATGAGTAATTAGCACTATTTGGGAGGAGGAGCCCACCAAAATCAAGGAAAGTTTAATAGGCTAAACCCAATACAAAATCCAAAAGCTTAAGCTGGTAGTGAGTACAACTGTGAACCCCATACTGACCCAGCAGCTTATATTTGTGGCAATAGCTTCCTTGCATCATTTTCTAATCAATATGTTCTTTATCCCCTCAACAGCATAGCTGACAAATTTCCATTTCATGGACGAAGCTCCCAGAGAACTAAACAATCCTAAGCCATGAAGAATCATACTTTTAAGTGGCATGGAGTTTGTACACCACAATGTGGCTTAACTACCAACTCAAAACAGAGAGCTTTGAATTCTTGGCACACACGCCCAAAATCGAATAAGTGGTTGGTTTCAGCTATGACATTACTTTTTAAAATGGGAATTTTGTCACTTATGTGGCCACTCTGGGACAAGGCTGTGATTTTGTTTCCTAAAATGTCTCCTCGGTCTCATCCTAAAAACAACAGTCAACAACTAAGTTTTAATCTAACATGCATGGGAGATCCAAGTTTAGTACTAGATAAACATCAACCTACTTACAAACACCACAAGCGCACATTCTTGAGGACTCTACCTATGCATACTGCCAGATGATTCAACGTTAGTTAAAAGTGTGATAGTATCAATCCCAACTAAGCTAGAGACAGGGAAAGATCAAAGCAACTTGGACATCCATAATAAAGAAACATATGAAGGAATATGACCTTTATGATGATTTATGACCTTACTTCGAACCGTATAGAATGACAGAAATGATTAATGTAGTCGAACCCAAAGGTTTCGGACTAAAACCGAGTTTAGTTGAGAGCTTTATTATATTAGACCTGCTAACAAAATGAATAAAACTCTGTATTATTGCTAAATGCTGCTATATCCACAGAAGTAATTCATAGAGTTTGTTTGCATCATGCCTTCTAAGTATGACTAAAACCGAGTTTAGTTGAGAGCTTTATTATATTAGACCTGCTAACAAAATGAATAAACTCTGATTTATTGCTAAATGCTGCTATATCCACAGAAGTAATTCATAGAGTTTGTTTGCATCATGCCTTCTAAGTATTGTATAACAGCTCAAATGAATGCTGTAAGCCAATTCTGTGGGGTTTTATTTGAAGCAACTTCCAAGTGGTTAGTTAAGTTTACTGTTAATGTCCAGTAGTTTCTGCCCTAATGGTAGGTTCTGCCAATTTTGTTCATCGTTTCCTACATTGATCCCAATCCATATTCAAAAAGTTTATGCCACAAAGTAGTTCTTCATAAGATGCTAAGTAAATAACTCAATTCAGGAAGTACTTACAAGAGTGGCCGGAAGAGCACGTTACGTGGTGCTCACTTATTCTTGATATTGTTCTCGAGCTTGTTCATCTCCTCTTGTTGTTGCTAAAATTGTGGGGGACGGAACAAGAGTTCAGTAATTGGAAAATTTTGCATAACCAGTTACTTGAAACTCCAATACAGAAATTAAATGACTTCTTATGGATCAGACCTTGTACAACTTCATCCACCATTTTTCAGATCTTGTTTGCAGTGCACACCAGTCCATGGCCATCTCATATTCAATAGTGTTTGGCTGTGAACAATGTGAAGTTGATACAGCTTCTTTCTGGAGAATAGCAAAACAACCAGACCAATCAATGAGCTAAAAGGGATAGAAGATAACTGGAATAACGAGTATATGACATAGCCCCTTCGTCTCACTTCAAGAGGGACTCTTTCCTTTTAGGGTTGTCCCACTTGAAGAGGGACATTTCCTTTTTGGGCCAACCCATTTGACAATATTACCCCCTTCTTTTTGCAACAGCAAACATGGGCTACACATGACAACGAGGTGCAGTCTATTGATAAGACCACGCCTCACATGTTTCCACTCGGTCACGGGTTCGAGTAACGTTGGGGTAGGTAGAGAACCACTAACAATCCTCATTATAAAAAAACATGGGCCACACATGAAGGGCATTACAGGAAATTATCACATTTTCAACCCTTTACTTAATTTGCATGTAAAGTTAGTGTCCCTCTTGAAGTGGGAAAGAGGGAGAACAACTGTACTCTTTCCATTCTGTTTTGTCTCTGTGTGTGTGTGTGTCAGTTAGAGAGAGAAGAACACACCATCTCCCGCTGCATCTGGAGCTTAATCTTATCAATAACGATGTGGCCAAAAAATGTGGACTGTTTTCCTGACAAGTTGAGCGGGGGACTGGTGCAACCAACAAGAACCCTGAAAACGAAAGCAAAGAAACGATCAATTCCTTCCCAGATGACAAGAAATTTGGGACGAATAATCTTAAAATACAGAATACAGAAGTTAAAGGTGTGGATGATACACCAAGAGATGTAACTTTATCCCGGGGAAAATTGTCATTCAAAATTCAATTATTTGCAGATAAGAGCTATAAAAGGAATCTGATTAGTTTCACACTTCATATAAATGTGTGTCGAGAAGTCCGGGAGATAATATCTATAGATGGTAGTGTTGAAGCACGATATACATTGTTAGATCCTCTTTCTAACAGCTTAAACTTTAAAATCACTAGGATATTTACCACGGATCAGTGCTATGGATTGGAATCTTGCATTTGTTTCGTCTAGTATAGTTGGTGCCCAAACTGGCACCATGTTTGGTTTACGAAGCACCTAGTAGTGTACCACGGCTTATACGCTTGGTCGAAAGCATTAACAATAAATAGTATTCCCCAGTCTCACACATTAACAACCGCAAGGAAAGCTTAATAATGTAGAGCCACCATGAAATTCAAATATCCTCTCAGCCAACCAATACCAGGCACATAAAAACTAAACATGGTCATTGGCCACAATGGTATTTCCTCAGACAAGGGAATCAAGTGGTTAAAGAATATATTTCCATTCAGAATGCTCTTTGTTGTGTGCTCAACTGAAAGTGCATCAACTGCTTGATCCTCTGAATTGATACTGAAATCATATGAAATATCTTAATATATGTTCTGACAAATATAGTTGCTAATACAGATATAGATAAAGAGGAATCTGCAAAGTGGATACAACATCATTGAGATCCTTCACACAAAAGATAACTTCTTTTTATCTGACAAAAATCTACAGTTGTACAAACAAAAGCAAGCTCACACATATTTCATACATTATAAATAGATAGAATTACCTCCCATTTGATAGCATCAAGCAATCAGTATCAAGCTTCCTCAAGACTTTCTCTGTTGCTTCCCTAGTTTTAAATATAACGAGAGCTTGACCTATGAACAAAATTATGCAAGATCACAATTCATAAATAAATAAGATCAGGGGAAAGATTCTTTAGGTCGCTGAATGTGCAAGAGAAACTTTGGAACATGCATATAATACTTTAAGTGATACTAAGACTTGAAGTAAATCACAATTTTTCAGACATTTAAAGAACGGTCACTATCACAAATTTTCAAATCAATACTATTACTCTCATACCAGAGGATGAACTAGATATTGCAGTGCGCTGCACCATTTTTGCTGTGCAAGTTTCTTTAAAGACATGCCAAATAATATCCTGAATGAAAAACAGCAAGAGTTTGATTAATCACCATCTTCAGAAATACCAAATAAAGAAGAACCCTAAAAATTGTCCCTCCAAGCAGGGCTGCATAAATACTGAGCTGGCTCAAGCTCCGAGAGGTAAATCAATTTGAAACTGCAGCCTGGCTCAGCTTGGCTTGAGTTGGGTTCAACTCAAGCTCAAATGAGATTTGTGCGTCGAGGTATAAACAAGCACATCTTGCAAGGCTCCAAATGTGCTCAGTAATCACAAAATGGTTAAAATTTATTACTCTTTACTTGAAAGTCCTTTTGAAAAAAAATGAAACCTAAGCTCAAGCTCATCTTAATAGCTCAAATTTGAAGTAATTGAAGCAAGCTTGAACAGAGTTTCTTCAGCTTTGAGTTAAATACAAAAAGAACCAAGCTTGAATGCAATCTTGCATTCCGAACCTCCACAAGTGCATCCAATTTCATATACAACACACAAAATAGAACACAAATAAATATACGCTGCAAATACATAAGTGAAATGAAAATTACATCAACTTCTCCCGAAGTATACTCTGGATCCAAATTAAGAAGCAGCAGAAGTGTTCCTTGCTCATAAGCCTTCTGCAATCTTTCCTCCCAGGGCTGGAGAAAATGATAACGCCATTTAGAAAAGAAAAGATATATTTAACAACTACCAGAGAAAATCTAAAATACTAAAATGGATACCAACTACGAAAACTGTCGTATCTTGCACAAAAGAAATTCAATATGACGATTCACAATGTATCTATTCATTCTGTCCACAGGTTGACTTCTTCTTCCATCAATCTTTTTATGGCTGTAATTGTGTGCTTCTATTATCATGGAACATGAACTGTTTAGAACTAGAATATTTGCTAAGAAATGTGCCTGAGTACTCTCTAAGGTTATTATGGAAATGCTTCGTATTGCAGTATCTACTGTTACCTGGAATTGGGACATTCAAGCCAAAGCTTTGGTGCTTGTTCCCAACACAAATAATTCATTACCACGACCCATACTAGATATTGAGTATCCAAATAAAACTATCAATTGACAGCTAAGAACATCTAAATAGAGCTTAACCCCTTATAGAGCACAGATACACTGTTAAGAGCATCCTCATTGGTCCAGCCAAAGTCTTCACAACTAATAACTTTTAATAAATTAAGGCAGCTGGAAAAAATTAGAGAAGCATGCTTACTGAACTACTTGCCAAACCACTTATTGTACTTCAACCTCAAATTAGAAACTGATCCCCCACAAAACAAAAAATAATAAATAAATAAATAAAAAGGGTATAAATTCAGGTGTTAGCAAAAATACTTACAAGTTGCCTAAACCAACTGCTTTTTTCCTGCAAAGGTGTCAGAAATTATAAGTTAGAACCATGTTTGTGTAAAAAAAAAGATTGATTTCTACCGATGTAAATGCATATAACTGCAATAGGCATAAATTTCATACAATTATGCAATTGGTTACTGGTATATCGTAAGGACATCACAAAACTAGAACTATATAAAACTAAAAGCCATAACTGTTACTATGGCTCTTGCAGAGGAAAGGAAGAGAAAAACTTATTTAACTATATTTCCATCCATTTCTCTTTTTTCCCTCAAAAATTTACCTGTTCGGTAATTCCCAAAATCGCATAAAGGCTATTCACATGAAATAAATGTACTTCTCATACTTGGATATTTAAGCAGTACATGGATGCACAATTACCACTCCCAATTAAAAAACCATTGCTTCTTGTTTCTACCAAAAACAAAATGTCATAGAAGTCACCAAAGGCCACACAACCCATACCAAAACTCCAAACTGTACTCCTTCTCAAAATGAGTGTCAAATGTTGTTCATGAACTCTAGTTGGTTTGTATTAGTAAGAAGCTTCCTAGATTTTAGCTAGACATTGATATAAATGAAGCATAACAAAACGTGACTCATTCTGGCACGAGGATGTAACAAATAACCACTCTTTGCAAATTATTACCATCCTCCATCCCACCTCCTCCTCTCACTCGCCTCCCCCCAAAAACCAATAGGTATTTTGAACACCTGACCTAAATGTAGCTCTCTTACTCATCTTCTTAACAAGAAAACTTCAGTGTTCTCTGTTTCTTTTAAGTTCTGAACGATGATCACTGAATACAAGTCTAATGTGTCTCGACTTGTCTTTGGTAGTCCTGAATACTGAATTGTGCAAGTTATTTGCTAAAAGAACTGAATGAAATATATGAATATGTGAATTTTTCCATTTTATCCCTCAAAACTATGAACTACTATTCGTTATAATATGATAAATTTAAATAATTTCTTTTCCACCTTCATCATCACCAAATCAAAGCTTGTACTTTCTTACCGATTGAACGACCATCCACATAATTATTAATCAACACAACTACTTTTTTGTCAAAGAATTGAGAAAATCATAATTTTTCCTAACACAAATTAACAGCAAAATAATAAATGTAAAAAAAACAATACATTTCTATTATTGAAGCATGTTAAACCCATTAAATTGAAATAACATATCCAACTTTCTTTCCAAAGAATAAAATGTCTAATGACAAAACCCAAAGGAGTGAAGTTCATTACCAAGTTGATGAACACACACATCAATGGAACTCAATATATAATGTTTTTTCTGCATAATCTGTGTAATTTCCCCTCTTCTTCTCAAGAAACCCACTTCAAAGAACAAAGTGAAAATCTGAAAACACTTGCATTGCCTTCCAAGCCACTATGGATTTCTCTGTCGTTTGTGTGTGTGTGTGTGTGTGTGTGTGTGAGAGAGAGAGAGAGAGAGAGAGAGAGAGAGAGAGAGAGAGAGAGAAAACCTGTGTGCGTGTGTGTGAGGGAGTTCG
>JAOTQG010120725.1:0-10734 GCA_025631175.1 Iris virginica | reverse complement strand
AAATTATGAGAAAATCGGATTTTTCGGGGCGGGGCATCATCGGATTCGGATCGGGTTCCGAGAAATTGCCATCCCTATCCATCACTATCATGTAATTATTTAAATTTTAAAAGAATAATTTAAATTTTCACCAAAAATAAAATAAAATTAAAATAAAAGTAAAAAAAAACAAAACTATGCAAAAAATCAGCTATTCAAACGCACAATTAGTTATTGCAATAGGAAAATGAGTCGCAATGTCGTGCTTATGTTGCCATTTAATTTTATAAGGGGCTTGTTAGAATTTTAACCAGGTTTGATTTGATAGTTTCAAATTGCAATTTAGCCTTGTCTTTAATCCAATATTTTCTTTCCATAATTTATAACGGGCCAAAATACAGAAAATTTCAAGCAATAAACTGTATTGTTTAAAAGTTTTATAAGCATCACGTGGGGTTTCTTCGGCCCAGATCACAAGTCCAATTTGGTGTCATATGAAAATACGGAGAATACAGAGAATATCCGATCACATATCAAATATCACACCCAAATCTATACTATAAAAGAGGACAGTGGACCCCACACAAGGTGAATAGTAACTCCTAAATCAACAGTAATTTGTCACAAGTTTCAAGGGGAGAGAGAGACAGTGGGGGAGGGGGGCTGTCAGCTATAAAGAGAGAGAGCCCGGGGGAGTGGGTGGGTGGGTTGGTGGGATTAAAGGTTTTTTTTTTCTTTTTTAATAAGCTTTTTGAACATAATGTTTTTTTATTTTTTATTTTTTTATTTTTAAGACTTGAATGTTTTTTTATCTTCTTTAAGTTTAAATATTTATTTAAATATTTTTTAGTTTGAAAAATACATAAAATTAATTTAAAATTTTAAATATTTTGTCGTGCCCTCGGGCACGGGCTTTCGTATTTAGTATTTACTCATATTTAGCGTTTAAAGAGATTATACTTTTAAAATTATTTTCGATATTTTATTTTGGACGTAACTGCGCCGTGCCCTTGGGCACAGACATTTACTAGTAATTTAATATTTGTGATCTCTTTAAAATTATTAATAATATTCCCAAGAATTTTTCAATGATGATTGACCTATTCTCGGGATGAGCTCGTACCATTGAATTTCAACCCTCAACTGACCACGACGAGGAAGAAGCTTCTAGAATTTAGCATACTAATGTCAAGTTTCAACCCCCACCCTCGGCGGTAATGTAATCACTCAAAATGGTTTGAAATATTTGGAATAATTGACTTACTAGTAGTCATTAGTAATAACACCTATAAAAAGAAAAAAAAAACATTTCTTTTGTATCAAATTTTAGTGATTAATAATTATCAAATTGTGAAATGAAAAGGTACATTTGCCCTTTAAGTTGTTCGAAAAAAATTATACAATAATTTTCTTCATTTTATCTTAATTGTTCATAATAGTTATACGTTATAGAAGAAAAAATGTTGTATTTAAAATAATTAAAACGAAACGAAGAAAATATATTATTGTGTCAATCATGATTGTAAATTTTAAGTGTGCATTTGAATAATTGATTTTTGACACGATCTAATTTTTATTTAAATTTTGATGAAATTTTAAATTACTTACTTGCTCTTTAAAATTTAAATAATTATATTAAAAATTTCGATTTATACATCAGCTCTTCAAATTCTGATATCATACCTCTCATCTCAAAACGTTCGAGCTAAATAAATTATTTTTTCATCTCAAAATAACTCATTAGCACGAAAATTTTAAACTTAAAATTTAGTTAATTTTTTTAAAAATATTTGTTAATAGCTTTTCATTAAAAATTTAAAATTAAAGTTAAATATGGAGGCTTATAATTAACAGCTCCATGTGAAACCATCACACAGAAAGGAATTTTTTTTTTTAAAAATATTTTTTGTTGAAAAATGATAGCGCAGCCTCAAAGGAGAAGACCAATGAAGAGGAGAAGGAGCCGAATTTGACTTTTGACTTTTGTGTATGAAAGGACGAATATGACCTTTGAAGGAAAGACCTGACGACGTCTCCCACGGTCCCACTTCTCTGGTTGCCCATCTCTCCGTGGAGACTTTTTGATGGTAGTAGTTACACCTATAAATTCACTCTTATACCTAACATTTTAATCCCCGTTCTTTTTCGGTGAATTTTGCAAACCCAGATCTTAGATTTTGTTGAATCCAAACTAATTTGAAGGAATTTCAAGACTTTGTTGCTCTCTTCAGGTAAAGAGACAATTCCCAGCCTTTCCCGTCTGTTTATTCATCTTTAATCAGTACAAGAATTACAATTTTTTGTTCATTAATTTACTGAATTTAGCTAGTAATCTTAATCTCATTTCCGGGTGTTATAGGAAATTCTTGTTGGTGTAATTTGATTGATTGATTGATTGTTTGACAAGAAGGGTGATTGCAAATTTTTTTTTTTTTTTTTTTTTTTGTTTCTTGATGTTTTCATGGATGCCCTTTTTGTTAGATTTATAAAGCTTTGTGCTATTCAACTGCTTGATCTGTCATCTGTGGCTCAACTGAGTAGCTGTTCTCTTTATGTGAATGTTTTGTGCTAGTTGTGAGGAGGAAATTCTTGGCTTTTTAGCAACACTTTGGTCTCTTTGATGTCACATTCTATTATGATGATCTGTTATTTTTCCTTTTCCTTTTCTTCTTAAGTTGATTGATAGATTGCATAGGAAAACTAATTACTTTAATAATTAAGTTTTTATTATGTTGTTAAAGTAGTCAGAAATGTGTGAATGTTCTGTATGATTGCACTTTGTGGACTCAAATTTGCCTTTCATTGTGTCATAATCTGGAATTCTGGATTCCTGATGGCTGTATGGACCCAAAAAATGGATATTCAACTTCCAGCCCAGGGGACAAAGATGCTCTTTTGAGTTTCAGTTTTTCTGCGGATTTTCCATTAAGCTTCTATCAGAGTTTCTGTCTATTAAATTGCCATTATGTGTATGCGTGTCCAGTTGAATTCATGAATGTTACCAGCGGGGGTTGAAGTTTATGAACTTTTAAACGCCGGGACTTTTACAATATTTTCCTTCTCTCTGAATTCGTAATGATAAAATGTTCTCCACAGAATTATGCTTTTGATCATTTGGGCAACCTAGATGAAAATAATCCAGATCACTGGCCATGTAGTAGAATCCAAAGTAGATCTTCCATCAAAGGATATTGATTGTAACCCGTTTAAATTTTATTCGTTAGTCCTTACAGTTTATCTATAGCATCCGTTGACTATGTTCTGATTTTGATTTAATTTCAAACAAAGGAATGACAATGGTTTCTTATATTTGAACAGGAAAATGGCCCCCAAAACTAGAATTGGTCTTGCTGGTCTGGCAGTCATGGGCCAGAATCTAGCTCTCAACATTGCTGAGAAAGGATTCCCCATCTCTGTTTACAACCGAACCACCTCAAAAGTCGACGAGACGGTAGAACGAGCCAAAAATGAAGGAAACCTTCCTTTATATGGTTTCCATGATCCCAAAGAATTTGTTGAATCAATTCAGAAACCCCGTGTTGTAATCATGCTTGTTAAAGCTGGTGCACCTGTGGACCAAACAATCAAAACCCTTACTGCCTACTTGGAGAAGGGAGATTGCATTATTGATGGTGGTAATGAGTGGTATGAGAACACAGAAAGGAGAGAGAAAGCTATGGCTGAATTAGGTCTGCTTTATCTTGGCATGGGAGTTTCAGGTGGTGAAGAGGGTGCTCGTAATGGGCCCTCCATGATGCCTGGGGGATCTTTTGAGGCTTACAAGAATATAGAAGATATCCTTCTAAAGGTGGCTGCTCAAGTTCCCGACAGTGGTCCATGTGTTACATACATTGGCAAAGGTGGATCTGGCAATTTCGTTAAGATGGTTCACAACGGGATTGAGTACGGTGATATGCAGTTGATTTCAGAGGCTTATGATGTGCTGAAATCAGTTGGGAAGCTCTCCAATGAGGAGTTACATGAGGTATTTACAGAGTGGAACAAAGGAGAACTCTTGAGTTTTTTGGTTGAAATTACAGCAGATATTTTTGGAATTAAGGATGACAAGGGAGAAGGGTATCTGGTGGACAAGGTTCTTGACAAAACTGGCATGAAGGGTACCGGTAAGTGGACTGTACAGCAGGCTGCTGACCTGTCAGTGGCGGCCCCAACCATAGCTTCATCACTGGATTCAAGATTCCTCAGTGGGTTGAAAGATGAAAGAGTTGAAGCTGCTAAGGTATTCAAATCTGGTGGGGTCGAAGATGTTCTCACAGACCAAGCTGTGGATAAGAAGAAGTTGATCGATGATGTTAGGCAAGCACTTTATGCTGCCAAAATCTGTAGTTATGCCCAGGGAATGAATTTGATTCGCGCAAAGAGCATTGAGCAGGGGTGGGATTTACAACTAGGGGAGCTTGCTAGAATTTGGAAGGGAGGTTGCATTATCCGTGCTATCTTTTTGGACCGTATAAAACAGGCTTATGATAGGAATGCTGATCTTGCGAGTCTTCTCGTGGACCCAGAGTTTGCAAAGGAGATGATTGAACGACAGTCTGCTTGGAGAAGAGTTGTTTGTCTTGCTATCAACGCAGGTATTAGCACTCCGGGTATGTCCTCTAGTCTTGCTTACTTTGACACATACAGGAGGGATAGGCTACCTGCTAACCTGGTTCAAGCTCAGAGAGATTATTTTGGTGCCCATACTTATGAAAGGACTGATATGCCTGGGTCCTTCCATACTGAATGGTTTAAGATTGCCAAACAATCCAAGATATGATTTAAGTTGACAGTTCCAAACTGTTGTGAAGCATTGCACTATTCCTAATAATGTTCCAGTTTTAGCGAGGGTGGATAGTTGATATCCTATCTGCGACTGTCTATGTATTCTGGATTAATTAAATGAGTTTAAAGTTCGTTTTCTTTATGCTGTGGATTTTGTAGAACGTAAAGAATTTATAATTTGTGTCAAAGGGACACCTGTCTGGGGATCCTTTTAGTTGTATTGCTCCATTGTTTGAGATTACATTTATCTTTCCTTTCGTGGATAAGAGTGTGTAATATTTCTTTATGTATTACATGTTGAAATGTGAACTCTTGTTATACTGTTTCTCTATGTTTATTAGCATTTTTTTAATTCCGTGAAATGAAACGGGGTTTCTCTATTTTGCATTTGGGTAGTAAGAAAATGTGGAGATTTCAGGCATGTTGATCGTCCTTCTCAGTAGTCTCTGCATTCATTCTTAGAATTCAAAAGGTTTCCCTGCAATAATTAACTGTAAAAAGATATGTCCCAAAATGATAATTAAGCACTTTTTAGGTTGATGATTAGCTGATATAAGCAGTCTTGGGCAGAAATGAAATCAAGAGTTGAATTTGAGAAGGAAAACTTACAACCGTTTCCCAAGTTGCAGTTTGTGGAAAGATGATTCTTTTGTCACTACTTGTTTGCCCCAGATCATCCTTCCTATAATCTTGTAGAAGAAACATTGAAGATAAATAAGATATAGAATGATGCTAGCTCTTGTCACTCATGCGCAGTTGACATGCACTACTCAGTGCAGGCTTCATAAATCTATCGGGTACTCGTTAGGCTTTCGATGGGAAATAAGAAATCTAATTTCTCCAAACTCTAGGAGTTCGAAATCCAACCTTCATACATTTGGCGTTGGCAATATTTTTCCTCGGACACTTATTTCTTGTTCTCATCAGTTCATTTGGTTGCTTATATTGAATCATTCCATTTCCTCCCGGTCCGACTCCAGCCCACATGGTTTGAATATTCTTTCTGTGCACGAGCTTCTGTCCAAATTCTCCCATCCCTTGAGTTGGGTGTCTTGGTTTCTTATTCTCTCTTGTTCTTCCAAACTGAAGAAAGAGAAATAAACTGGTTAGGGAAAATTTTGTTAATCCTATATACAAGGTCCATAGAAAGAGAAAAGAATCCGATGACACTGTTTGGTGGACTGAAATTGTGGCTTTAAGTCTTAACTGAGATGGTGCAAAATTAGTAAGAAAATAACATTTGTGTTAATTGCAAGCAACCTCTAAATAGATACATGAGCTGCATACTTTTTGTTTCATTATTGAGTTGGGAGACATGACAATGAAACTAATCATGTTAGTGACAAGTAATCTTGCCTGTCCTTTATGGTGTGACATTCTGTCTTTCCTCTTCAGCAAAGTTGGCTTTAAACCCATTTTCTCATGGATGGAGGATTAAGTAGTAAAATACCTGCTATAAGCCTTGATGAGCATGTTAACTAACAGCATCATAAACTAGACGTAGACCTTGTATATGCTAAATGTCCAGTTATGTATACGAAGACCTTATGTTAAATGTCCAGTTATGCATATGAAATTTATGCATATATGCTATTTAGGCAGCATGCGACACAACAGTTAGTGTAAATTCATGATCATATGCATGCTTGATCGGGCTAACTCATGGCCACCAATAGAATCTCTTTTTTGAAACTCGGGATTAGGATTACAAAAGCGAGCATGAAGGCTGCTGTGATCATAGGTTTCTTACAGAATAAATAGGTAAGAATCTTGGATCAATTATAGGAGGACGTCCAATGAAAATCCTAGACATATATTTATCTATATATTCTTATTTACCCACCTAACGGGGCTTCCTAGCCTTTCCTCCATTACGAGCGAGATAATTCTCGTCTTTCTCTGTTTTTGTCTTTCTATTACGCTTGTTCTTCTCCACCTGTTTGTTAGGATTCTTGCCTGAGCTTTTAGGCTGATGGTGACTACCTTTTGCATTCTTGAAATCACGTAAAATCGTCTGATGGCTCGGACCAGAAGATGCATCTGAAGCCATAGAATCATCACTCGCTTCATCGTCTTTTCTGTTTCCACCATAACCAACCTTGTCATCTTGTCGATTGCTATTCGCTTCCTCTTCATCATCATCGCCCTCGTTGTGGGTCGTGTTTTCATGAATAGGAGAGGCAATATACATTGTCCAGCCTGATTCGCTGCTGCTACATCCTTCTTCCAAGTCTTTTGAGGATTCCATTACTGTTGCTGCTACAGGAAAAGATTAAAAAAAAAAAGAATCAAAGAAATATAAAGCAAAAAAAAAAAAGAAGAAAAAGATTAAGAAGAAAAGATATTCACCATGAAAAACTGCAATAGTACCTTCATATATAGAACTCTTTCAAACAAGGAACAAGGAATTGATTCCATTGCTGATGCTCATATAATCAGCCTTATTTATTAAATGTAACTACTTATCTGTGGTAGACTGGCAACAACATAAATTCTCTGGCTTCTACAATCAGAAGGAGGCAGCTCTTTTGTCCAGAATACAGGTGAAGAACTTGACCTATTTGACTAGAGAAGTAGTCTTAAATATGAAGGAACTTGGGTTGCTCACTTGGTCATAATATCTCACACCTGAAAATAAAATCTTCCTGCCAACTTCATAAATATAAGGGCAGATTTTGAACAAGGAATGGAGGGCAGTCCCACCCTAGAAATGAGAAAGAGCATTGGGCACATGATTATAAATAGGCTACAATGGAAGGTACCTTTAATTTACTACTGTCTTGTCATCAAGTAAGGGCAGGGCAGGGCAACCTTTCATGTGAAATGTACAGTGAACCCAACTGTGTTTTGGCTTTTTATGCTAGGGCTATTTTGCTTCTTCTCTTCTGTCTCTTCTCATAAAGCAGGCTTCTGTCTTATGTTACTGATGTAAGAACTAACTACTAATATGATTTATTTTTCACTGTAAACTATCTCAAATATTATCATCCTCTTAATTCATTATGCTAGATGTTTCCTCTTCAGATATGGAAAGGAGGGGTGTTCTATTGTAGGCAGGGAAATGTTACTGCCCTGATTGCACAATATCTTCATGAATTCTTTGATGTGGCAATGAGAGTAGCTGTTCTGGTAGAATTACATTTCCAAGTGGGACTTCTATCTGTGCACAGATAGTAACATGTAATTACTGAGATTATGGCATGAATGCTTGTACTGTTTGATCGCAAGGTACAAGTCGCTATGGTTATTCATTGCAGTATATATTCTGGGCATAACTTCCTTAGGTTCTTCAGTATAATATAGTTGCTATACCCTTGGCATGACAGTAATGTTGATCTATTGTGACGAGTTTTACGGATTCCATCACCGGAAACCGAATTTCTGTCTGCAAGAATAAGATTATGTATAGATTAGACTCTTCCCATACCCTACGACTGCAAAACTCGTCTTTGGGGTGGGGATCCTATCATATATGTATGTTCTTCTCACATGGCTAACCTTTTGATGGAGCCCTTAATCATGGGAGTTACGTTTCGCTCATCATACGAGTCGTTAGAACCGATGGTGCCACTTGTTTATATCCTTGTCATGGAGTAGTTCTTAATTAGGGTCGTTACGTTCAAAATGGGATCAAAGAAATAAATGATTTCTGGTGGGTACTCGTGGATTGTCGATATTCTTCAAAAATACGAAAATAAAAATAAAAATTGTACATCATTTTGGCTTATTATTTGTTTACAAGGGGGACAAGGAAGGGCCAGGGCATTATTCTTGCTGCATATCATACCTATCCTTGACTGTTTACATGGGTTTATGAGGGCTCCATTGGTATGTAAAGATTATAATGCTACCTTGTTAGGTTTTTGGTGATAGTGAGACAATATTCTCTTAGCTGTGGATTTGATTGAACACCTATTTTGTTTGGTTGTTTGCTTTGGCTTATTTTGATTTATCCCAGCAAGGCATAATTTGGAGGGACATATTGACCTCCAACTCCTTAATGTTCCTTTGTCATTTGGAAAATCTTCTTCTTTCACTACTTCATGTGGAACCAGATGAATCCTTAGTCATATTGCATACTGTTTGAAACAGTCCTCTCGCAAGCAAAAATTATTCGACTCGACTCGAGATTTCTTTCGTTGAAAGAATTGATTGTGACATTGGTCCAAACTCGAAGCAAATTCAAAAATAAAAATATTTCGATTGGTAGAGTGGAGAGTAATTCCTGAAATCACTGAGTGCAAATTCAAAAATAATTGATTAGGGTTGATTTTTTGAGGGGCGAAAAATAAGTAGCGATCAACCTTCAATCCTCGGAAAGTGAAAAATATTTTTTTTCTCCCATTATTGATTGATCGAGGAAAAAATGGAAAAAAAAAAATTATTCACTTTGTTCGGTATAAAATGTACAAAAATATGAAAGGTATAAAGCCTTTTAAGATTCTTTCAAATTGTTGCTCACACTTTCTCCCCACTTTTCACTGTAATTTGGAGGAAAAACTTTTATGGAGAAGGGAGTGTTTTCATTTCCTCCATTTTTTCGGATAATTTGCACCGTCCACGCTTCTGGTTTGGTCAAATTTCGTTGTCTCCTTCTAAGTTTGATCATTATATAATGCCTATCCTTTTATCTATTTTGTTAATTAATTTATAATTTTTATATAAATATAATATAAATAAAAAACTAATTTAAAGATATTTATTTAATAAAATATGTCAAAATTTAATATAGTTGATCACAATTATTTTAAAAATTAATATATTATTAAAAAAATAAAAGAATAAAGAAAAAAACTCTTACAATATTAAAGTTGAATACACACACATATATATTTTAAATATGTATCATATATATTAAGTCAATCCCTTTTACAAAAAAAAATTTATAATTTAAAAATATTATATTATTTCATTATTAATTTATTTTATCATAAAAGAATATATTACATTTTTCTTTTGATTTGATGATGTTCATATTTCGAAATCAATAAATTCATTCAAGCTAAATCCGTTCATTTATAATTAATATTGAATATATATATATATGTAAATATATGCGCATATATTCTATTAATATAAAATAGCATAGATTTAAAGTAAAAATTATGAAATAATATAAATTTACAAATTTTTGAAAGAATATTGATTGACTTGATGTATATATACTAAGATGTGTAATTATTTAATTATATAATTACGCTACATCAATTTTCTATACAATAAGTCAATCCTTCTTCCAAAAATAATTTGTATAATCAATTTTATATACATTAATATCTTTTTATGATTAAAGTTAAGATATATATAATAAATATTAATATACACATACACATATACATGCACATAAAAATAAATTTATAGTTAAAAATTAATAAATATAAAATAATATAAAATTTCTAAATGATAAATTAATTATTTTCATGAGAGGGATTGACTTGATATATATGCTATATATGTAATGGAATTAACTCATATCTCCACTAGTTGTAGGAGGTTAGTAATGTCCTCATTTTTACTTTTTCAAAATGCTTTCACTTTTAATTTTTAATATTTATTTGGAGGGGTAAAAATGTCAAAACCGTGTATAGAAAATGTGCTTGTATTTAATGCATGTGAAAAGTATATATGTAATAATTGGAACAATGATTAGGACAATGATTGAGATGATAATTAATTATCAAGCACAATTTTCAATACACGATTTTAACATTTTTACCCCTCCAAATAAATATTAAAAATTAAAAAGTAAGGGCATGCGACATTGCTAACCTCCTATAACTAGTGGGGATATTAGCTAATCCCATTTAATTATATATATATATATATATGTGTGTGTGTGTGTGTGTGTGTGTGTTCAACTTTAATATTAGAAGTTTTTTTTTTTTTTAATTTTTACTTTTATTTTTAGTTTGAATATATATTAAATTTTAATTTAAATACACCAAGTTTTAAATTAAATATTATAAACTA